>JALPQI010001860.1:0-128329 GCA_025490895.1 Thaumatotibia leucotreta
AGTAGTTAGTCTAGTCTCTTCGTTTTCGAAATCTCACGCGCCTTCACCTGCTGTGAGGTGTTTGCAAGCCTTTATGTTTTTGCCGTTGTGTCGAATTTACTGGGAATAAATTCATCGCAACCACTTTCAATGTTACGAAATATTCATAGAAACCGTCAAACCTCGGCTTTAGAGGCACAGAATTTAGGCATGTTGCATTGAACTTATGAATGCCAACATTGTAAATATTAAAAGCTACCTCGAGTTCTATCGGTACACCACCAACCCGAGAAGAAGTTTTATTCCGGCCTAAAAGCGGTCCGGTCTAAGCGCGTCAGTGCTTGCATGCATAGCGCGAGTAATAGAAATTCCCTATGGAGTAATAGAAATGTCAGTACATCATTTAATAATATTTTGTCTTAAAACATTTTTTTTGTCGGCAAGTGTGATGAAAAACATTGTATGCATCACGGTCGGTAAGCGGAATACTAACTCGAATCATTAAAAGCCTTCCGCCAGTGAGTTCCGCCGTCGGGCTTTTAACACTCGTTAGTAATTCCGTACTTACCTCCCTTGATGCATCAAATTGTGCACAATGGACTATTTCTTATTTAAAGAAACATGTATTAAAGTAGCTAAAACATTGGAATGGTTTTAAACATGTTGACAATGTTGTACGATTACTACTAGAGACGTAAAGGTCTCTCTAGTTGTCAGAATTAAGAGAGAAAAAAGTTTCAGATATATATAGAAAGTCTCTAAGCGTCATGCTATTAATCTACCATTTTCTGGATCTGTCTCGTATGTATCTATCTAGCAATAAAAATCACAATTAAATAGTATCTGTAATTAACACGTAAACGTAACAGACTGCTGATAAAAAATAAACTTTATTAAGACCTGTCAAAACGTCTAGATGATTATCTAAGACTCTTTAGCAACGTTTAGAGATCTATGGTTTTATAACAACGGTAAAAGTGGTAGATTTTATAAATTATATAATATTTCGGTGTCAGCGTGTCAAATTGGTGGCTATTTTAGTTTCAATTACCATTAAGTAATTACTAGCTGTTATAATTTATTTTTATGTTATTGTTTTCCCTAACCGGTTACTATTGAAACTAATCCACTTTTATCGGATTGTATACTCATCGCCGTCAAATTGTTACAAAATGATTACGAGCCCACGTTCTAAACTCTCGATTGTACAAGTACATGTATACGAGTAATAAATAAATACTAGTTTACCTACTGGACTGTCTACCTTTCATCATCATCATCATCATCATATCAGCCGAAAGACGTCCACTGCTGAACATAGGCCTCCCCCAAAGATGCCACAATGTCTACCTTTACTCAAGTCAAATTAGTGATCTGCGAGATGGGCATCTACGCTTTCGGAACCGCTTATAAAGCAACTACCTACCTATCAGGAGTGTGCCTCCGATCAACACACGCTATGTGAACGTGTAAATGTAAATCGCCAACTTATCCGCTCAAAGATACCGTGTCCTGTTTTGCATATCTCGGGGCTATATCTACGGGTTAATCAAATATCTAATGAATCAATTCAATCTCAAGGTGCCCTTTTGTGAACTAAGTGCGGATTACTTTATGGGATTTTCTTATTTTGATATAAACGTATTTGAACTTGTAGGCAAATATTATGTACCGTAAAACCATACAACTATAGTCCACTACTACAACTATGGTCCACAAGTTCAACTCGTAATTAAGCATCAATGGAAATCTTTTTTTTTTGTTTTATCTATGTTTTTTAATCATTAATGAGGAAATTTTGTGTAACAACTGCGTCAACAATATAATAATTACACTAAATCTAAGATATATGACTTAGTTTTGGACCATAGTTGGGAGCTTTTGGACTATAGTTGGGTAGTTTTACGGTACTTGGTTATTATCCTTTCAATTCGTCGTACAGTACAATATATTAGTTAGTTATATAGTGGATTAGTGGAGTCACATAATGGTGTTATAAATTTAAAATCTGTAGAAGCTATTAGATCTGATGTTACGGCAGTAATATGAGGCGCCTATTAAAATATAATATGAACAGACCTAAATTAAATACAGTTATTATATTATTATTATAGTTATATTATTAGACGCCTTAAATTTACCATACAAGTAGCCTCCTTAAAAGCCTTCATTGTTATTGAAGTTACTTAAATCTGTTTTCTATTTCCTAGTTCACTTAAGCATCGATGACTCATCGGGACACGTAACAAATGCCATATTCTTAGCATAACTAACAACTTGCTAGACGTCTCGGATGCCTGTCGACGTCTCGGTATAAACATAGCTTTAAATACACAATCAACAACCACATTTCAAACTAGTTCTCATTTAAAATTTTCTCGCAGTCCTCGACGCTGACAGTGGACAGTTGCGTTGGTAGAGTCGAGTTACAGATAAAGATTCTGTCACCAATAAAAACATAACATTTCCCTTACATAAATACTGTCGTTTTAAAGCTGCATGGCCCTGCATTATGAAATTTAATATTATAACTTTTGTAATAATTTGTGTAAAGCAAATAGTTTTATCGGGTCTACGCGCAATGAGGAGGAGGAGGAGTCCGCTGGATGCGGGTGGCGCAGGACCGGTCATTGTGGCAATCTTTGGGGGAGGCCTATGTTCAGCAGTGGACGTCTTTCGGCTGATATGATGATGATGATGATGAAATAGTTTTATTTGATCTAGGTCCGAGTAAGTTTTTTGAAATATTTAAGTTATTCTCAAAAAGAAATAATTACGTTAAAAGGAGGAAGGTGTTTTTCATTAGGGAAAGAAAATATAAATAGTTATTTGTACAACATGAGAGCAAAGTACGTATTTGATGCGAGTGTCAGTTTTGAGTCTTGAGCAAGCGAAAGATACTTTTATAGAATCACGAGCGTAGCGAGTGATTCTGTAATAGAATCTTGAGCGTAGCGAGAGACTCGTAAGACACGAGATTCAAATAACTTTGCTCTCAAGTTGTACAACAACATACAACTTTTCACCTCAGCATGGAGAAAAGGAAATAAAATAACTTCAGCAGGGAGAAAAGGAAATAATAATAATATTAAATCATTTATTTAATCAAAATTAGTTTTAGTACATATCATTATTGGTACATACCAGTGTTGAGTTACCATTCTTATCTCTTAGGTTAACATTTTGATGAAAAAAAATTTATAAAACAGTTATAATTATTTAGAAATGAACTCGTGTCGAATTTCTGAACGCGATTCTGACTCGCCTAGTACCATGATATCCGTCCGTTTTAAAACGGCTGTCTTTCTCTCTGTCACACTTATATATAAGAGCGATAGAGAGGTGGAATGACGGACGCCAATGTTATGTATGCTTGGTGGTAGGGGCCATTATGCCGTTCGGATACAAGGAATCGGGTCCGATAAAACGCGTCGTCTAAAACAACTGGCTGAATACGCTAGGATGCCATGAACGAAAAAAAAAAATGCATATTATGACAATTTATAACGTAACATTTTTCATCTCTGTCTTTTTACTAACAAGTGAAAGAAACAAAAGAAAAAGTTTAAGTCTAAACGTCATGGAAAACAACATTCACTCAGTGAGCAAAATCGCACTTTGCTCACTGATTTCGCGAATCAAAAGAAGTCTTTTCGAGCTGCTGAGGTGAAAATAATATGTAATTAAGATTGAATGCATGTAGAACAGTTATTCTACGTAAAAAAAAAGTTGAACACCTGTTGACAGAAACAAATCCCCAAAATATGCCCTCTGGTCCACTGCCGCGAGCTTCTAAATTCGTAAATTTCGGGGATCTGTTTCTGACACTCCAACGTAGACGTCATTAGAGAGACAGAGGCAAATCCTAGGGCCGCTGTCCGACATTTCTTTTAAAGAAAAATAGAGGAAAAGTAATTAAAACTTTAATACTTGTGCAGGTAGTTAATACGAAATGTCAATCGGACTGTATCAACAAATGCTATATCGTAAAGATAAGCTTGTACGCACACAATTAAATACGTATTTATCAACAATAGTATGTTAATATAGGTTAGTAATCGTTTCCAATGGCTTGTCCAGCGCCAACTTCACTCATAATAAGGTACCGCTGAGCCTTCACATTCTATCCAGAGGAGATAACATTGCGATGTCTGGACGACTCGACTGCGGTACGCCTACGTGGTACCGCTCTATAAATTGTGCTTCGTTATGCAAAGACCCGACAGAGTCGGCAGGTGGCCCTTCAACTTTGAGACGATTTCCTGTTATGAAGCCAGTTCGTGTTCGACAGCTGGCGTTTTGATCACACTTATTTAATTTGACTTTATATTTACCAACCTACATTACAACATTGAATGCGCAAACAGTACCTACCTAATAGTTATTTATGTGGCTGGCGCATAATAAGAGGCATTAAACACGAGTGTGGTTTTCATTGATCATACGAGTGTTTAATGCCTAATTATGTACCTACAGTCACATACATAACTTTATCTACATCCATATCATTAGTTTAGAATGACAATTTACCTTTATTTTCATTGATATCCACTAAGTAATTACCTCTAAATATAAAAATTCAAATCAGTTGAAATCACTCAATTTGAGTAAGGATATCCTACAATAAATATTTATTGAAAAAAAAACAACAAAAAGAAGTTGACTTCATAATGTTAAAATTAATATCATGACGACGATACTTTAATGTCAACATTATGATGCACTGTACTCTGCCTGTACTTTAATGTTAACATTATGATACAACCACAGACACCGGTCTCTTAATATAGGTCATTACATTACCGCTTCTGAATACATAATAGGGAAATTATGAAATGGATGTAGATAAATGGTTTTATTTGTCACACTGCATTATGTATCTATTTGACGTAAATTAATAGATATCGACTTTAATATCGATTTATAAAATGTTAATTATACCTATAAAATATGTATTAATTATTTTTTTATAAATTTTAATCTGTAGCATTAATTTGTCTGTTAACTGTGCGATTCGTTATATATTATGTAAATAATATAATTATTTATTTATTAAAACAAAAGTTTACACGACATTACAGCAGCATGCGATGAGAGCATTATGCGGATGCGATAACCGAAAAGTAATGAATGTGTTAGAATGATAGATTCCAAAGTCAGTGATGATTTCCATAATTGTAGTCACGTGATTTTTCGTTGATGATACCGGGTCTTCGCTTGGCCTTCGTTACATGGAATAACACTAATAATTAAGGGGTGTAACGTAGAAAAAAGCTGTAAACTTCAAATTCAATAATCGGGTTAATATAGTTAGGAAGCTATAATTTCTTGTTTTGAACATTAACCTGTAGGCTTAGCACATGATTGGTGCGACAGAATGTCGTCACGAGATAGACTTCCCGTCTTTTACTAAGTGTATTAATAAAAGAGGGACGGCTAGTCTATCTCGCGGCGACATAATGTCGCAACAATCATGTAAAATCAATATTTACAGTTACTATACTGACCCAATTTTTTCCTTTCATATTTTAAATTTTTATTAATTACACCCTTTATCATTATTTGATTCAGCTGCTTTTAAAGACTAGCCCCTTATACATTGACGAACATAATATTTCCCGATTAGTTAATACGCGTTTCAGTCAAAGTGATAGCTAACTAAGTACACATACACAAAACGCGTATTAGTAACTAATCGGGACATGATTCACGATTTCACATGATATGATGTCCTTCAAAAATAAACCAATCATAATTAAGTTTTGGAAAGCATATGTTAGGGAGAAATGTGCAGTGTCTGCGTTTCGATTTTTGCACTCATTGTTATATCATATCATGTTAGAAAATAAATTTGTATATTTTAGAGTAGAAACCGCAGAGAAAATGGTCAAGATTGATTGTATGGGAATACAGCTGCTCCGGGTAGGTATCTCAAGTTTCATTCATCCCGCTCAGCTCACCTTCTAGAGCAGCCGTCATGCCGTCAACCATGCGCATCAAAAGGCAAATAAGTACAAGAAGTTTTTGTAGTTTGTATTTTATTAGACTTGTTCGTAACTTACAGCAGACTGGTATCGGATCCGTAGTCTGCTGTAATAGGTATATACTAAATAAATAAACTAAACCTTTGGAATATGAACCCGCTGAATTCCATTTCTGCAATACCTGAAACGTGCGCGAAACAAACCACACTACTCTGGTTTGATATTTGATATTTTAAGGTTTACGTCAGTTGGTAACCTATCTAACTTGCCTACTGAGGTATGTCTTTGGTAAAAGCTATAATGTCTTTACAATATCCGACTGTTGCTGTGTTAATTTTAACAGTTTATAGGGACACGATATTTTCTGCACACATTTAATGTAACCTCGTTCAGTAGCATCAACGTTCATCTTCTATGACACAATCGGATTATATTGTGAAGTAATCGAGGCGTTGTCAACTTACCCCTTCTTCTCCTAGTCAATATTTATTAATGTTTCTAAGGCAATCAGAGGAATTTACGACGTCGTTTGTCTTGACCAATGAGAACAGGCCTGCGCCGCACTAACTGTACTGTAGTCATCCATAGTTCTGAGCTAAATAATGTAGCTTATTTATTGCGTATTTATTCTTGTGTTTGTGATAGGCCGTGGGCGCAGCCACTTCTCACGGCGTTTGTGATGTGTAATATTGCATCCGGATTTGACATTCAACGATAACTAATCACTTCATTTGTACTAGATATACTTTCTACAGTTTGCTCTACTTTATACCTAGATTTACTATTATCTTTACGGTACTTAGTATATACTAGGTACCGTAAAGATAATAGTTAGTTTAGATTTCCAAGTACGTATAAAGTGCACAAGGTGTTTTGAAACCCTTATAGCTTCCTTTTTAGAGTTCCATATCCAAAATGACAAAAATTAAACCCTTAAAGATTCGTCATCATGTCCGTCTATCCGTATGGCACAAAAAAGATGGAGGTAATGCATATATACCTATTTAACCTATTAATGAACTCTTACCACATTTTTAGGGTTCCGTAGCCAAAATGGCAAAAACGGAACCCTTATAGATTCGCCTTGTCCGTTTGTCCGCCTGTCACACTTGGCTCGTTTTTTGGTTTGATCAAAGTATCCCTTATAGTTTTTGAGATAGGTTTATGATATGAATGTAACTTACTCGAAATAAATGATTTATTATTATAATATTATTGAACTGTAATTTATATTTCTTTCAAGGGGTCTTTCAAGGATTTGTGCTTGAGTCCGACTAGCCCTTGACCGTTTTTTTACCATAAAAACTTAAACCGAAGACAAATTTGTCTTTACATAAACCGCCCATTTGAATAGTGAAATATATTGTCTAACTTAGTCCTTAAAGGTAGTCAATGCTACAATGTATCTTCAATGCAATTTGAGTACCTATTAACGATAGATATTTAAAAATTCACATTAGCAAGGTCTGACAGAACTTTTCAAATGTTCCTTTCTACGCAATTAACTGGTTATTTAAACACTTGCTTTAAATTTTAACTTTTCTTATAATTCAAAGGGTGCCAAGTTTCATCAGCTATGCATTTATGCACGTCGCTTCCGAGCCAGTATTATGATTTATATTGTGTCCACTGTCCATGCTGCCTTGTTTGGCTATCGTTCTCGATTCCAAATAGTCTTTGATTTAGTGCCATTGTAGAAATGTTACCTCATTTCCATAATATCGTCTTAAACAATGCTTAACTAACACACCATATGCGTGTACAATTGTGCGTATATATAAAAAGCTTTAACATGTTTTATATTTGTGAGCTTTGTTAGTAAAAGGTACTACTTTGTCGCTTATCATGAGAACGATATTTGATTTTAGTACGTCGAATTATTTGTCTAAAGTAAATTTGGCCACTTATTTAACCAAGGGGCTAAACGACAAAGTAATTTTACAAAAAAATCCATTTTTTGTTTGTCAATAGATAGCTGCCAGGAATATTAACAAATTGTTAACGACATAGGTACTATTATACAAATGAACTTAGCATAATTCGTATGGATGTGGAAGGTATTATCTATATCGATGATAGATCTATCCGATACACCTAATACTTGTAGGCTTACACCGCCGACATAAAATTGCCTGAGCATTTATACTACGCTTGCTGCAACAGCTTTGATAAGAGTTTCTTGCCCTTTACTGGCTTATCGTTTGATTGTATTGCATCACTTACGCACATTTTAACTGATTAAGCAAATACCCCCAACTTATATTACAACTTAACCACCACGTGAAATGGGAGGTAAAATTTTCATTAAGCTGAATACCTATGTTAGTAGTTATTGATATATTTTAGGAAACTGGACCATTTGAAAATTTGCACAATTTCATTTTGTTCATCGAGCAACAAATGGAAAACAATTTTTTGCTGGCATGATTGTGTTAGGATTAAAATCGCAACATTGATTGCACTGTGATTGGGTTAGTAGAATAAAAATAGTTTTGATACTAGGTATTTAGCAAATCAGTAATTTATTATTGTTATCGGAATTGCCAGGATTAATATTCATTCTGAACGTGAGATTCGACTATAAGAAAGGTTTGCATTAAATATTAAATCGAATTTTGTGTTAACTCCATAATTTTACTTGCAAACGAATTATTTCTATTCGTCGCGTAATTGCAGATAGTACGTAATTTCTTGCCAACACTGTAGGCAAATAAATAAAGTTGGCACGGTAGTAACCATTAATCCCTTACACAATCACAGAGGGATAGAAAATTACCAATATTACTCAAAATAATATGAATTCTATCGCTTCCCTTCGAGATTGCTATCAAAACAGTAAAGTATCCATTTAACTTTGTTCTACATTTGATAAGTAGTAGGAAGCAGGCGTTGGTGGGTAATGGACCGAAGTCGAGAGTAACGCAGCGGGCGGCGAAAGGGAATGGCCACTAGAAGCTTCGGGAATAACATCTTACTAAATATGTGGAAATTGGTCGCCATTTGCTATAAATAATTGAAGGTAAAATTCGTTTTGTTCAGGGCGATTTTTTCGTTTAGACGGCATGATATCAATTTGGACGAAGTCGGGTAAGTATCAGAACCTCAAAAATAGCCCATGAGTGGTTAAATTTTAATTAGAATGTCAGCAGTTGACATTATACTTGCATAAAACAATTTAAGACTGCAAAATAATTTTCTCAAACTTGCTACGGAATGTTGATGTTACTTACTTTAAATTAAACCCGGAAATACTATGTATCCGGTGGCATATGCTAAGATGATATGTAAAGAGATTTCATGTATTTGTTTCACACCAAGGACTGCTGATTTCAAACAAACTGTCTTTTGTTTTGAAACGTCAAATTGTGACACTATGTCTTGACATTCAGCCACAGAAAAAAAAATAACCTAAAAACTAATGTCTATACCACCAGGTAAAAGGATACCATACCTCAAACAGATTTAAAAAATAAAATTAATAAAAAAAGTTTTAAGTTAAAAGGTTTTTATTGCACCAAAAACTAGAAAATAAAAATTAGTTACAGGCGTAGATGATACTTTCTGTGCATTACTCACGTGGAACCATTATCTATCACTGTAGTCTTCCCGAGTCGGATGATAAAAGCCACGTTTAGCCTCTACGTCAGTGGATTAAGCGTTAATCGGAAACTTTTACCAAACTAAAATAAAAACGTGGGGCGTACGCAATTGTGATTAAGTCACTTTAGTTATTTAAGAACATACATAGAAAGTCAAGACTGCAATAGTGTAATAAATTTTGTTCTGGCCTTGATGAAAGCTATTTTTCTCTGTAGAAGTGTTGGAACAGATGGATGATTAAATGCAAAATAAAGCTACAATTACATATTTTAAACTTTTATGTTTCTTTACAATAACGCCCCACGTTTTTATTTCAGTTTGGTAAAAGTTTCCGATTAACGCTTAATCCACTGACGTAGAGGCTAAACGTGGCTTTTATCATCCGACTCGGGAAGACTACAGTGATAGATAATGGTTCCACGTGAGTAATGCACAGAAAGTATCATCTACGCCTGTAACTAATTTTTATTTTCTAGTTTTTGGTGCAATAAAAACCTTTTAACTTAAAACTTTTTTTATTAATTTTATTTTCAAGTTTTTAGTGCAATTGTTAAGTTGGTTGCCGATACTATAGGTACTTATACTAGATCAAAGATGTTGTTTGTAATATGCAATATAATTATGCATACTAGCGTCTATAAGTACTCTCCCGCTTTCATCACGAATCACGACACATAATTATGTCAACGTAATGGACATTATTTTATGTTTAACGAGAGGAGAATCACTGCTGAATAGTGTTTTTAGAGACCCGACAGTATTTTTTTTTATTAAATATCTCGATTGACAACTGAAAACCAAAGGCCGGGCATGTTCTGTAAGCTTGAATGCCCGAAGTGTCTCAAATGGATGTGTTCTACCAACAATACCTTAGATAACGGAGATTGTCAATAAGGAATATATCAATCAATTTGTTTTATTGAGAAAAACAAAATTTATTTTTTATATTGTACACATTTAGTTGGATTTCCAGACTATAAAATATAAATTCACACTCTAACGCTGTCAGTCTAACAGCCGAAGGGCCGCAGGCCCGACAGCTCGCCCTATGCAAACTACTCTCGCTGTCAGTCTATCATCCGGAGGGCCGCAAGCCCGACGGCTCGCCTTACGCGAACCAGTTACGCTGTCTGTCTATCAGCTGGAGGGCCGCAGGCCCGACGGCTCGCCTTACGCAAACCACTCATACTATCAGCTCATCAGCCGGAGGGCCGCAGGCCCCACTTGCGCTTTATGCGAACCTCTCACGCTGTCAGTCTATCAGCCGAAGGGCCGCAGGCCCAACAGCTCGCCCTACGCAAACTACTCTCGCTGTCAGTCTATCATCCGGAGGGCCGCAGGCCCGACGGCTCGCCATACGCGAAGCAGTCACGCTGTCTGTCTATCAGCTGGAGGGCCGCAGGCCCGACGGCTCGCCTTACGCAAACCACTCATACTGCCAGTCTATTACCCGGAGGGCCGTAGGCCCGACGGCTCGGCTTCTGCGAACCAGTCACGCTGTCTGTCTATCAGCTGGAGGGCCGCAGGCCCGACGGCTCGCCTTACGCAAACCACTCATACTGCCAATCTATTATCCGGAGGGCCGCAGGCCCGACGGCTCGGCTTACGCGAACCAGTCACGCTGTCTGTCTAACAGCCGGAGGGCCGCCTTACGCTTTACTTGCGCTCTATGCGAACCACTCACGCTGTCAGTCTATCTGCCGGAGGGTCGCAGGCCCGACAGCTCGCCTTGCGCAAACTACTCTCGCTGTCAGTCTATCAGCCGGAGGACCACAGGCCCGACTACTCGCCCTACGCGAACCACTCACGCTGTCAGTTTATCAGCCGGAGGGCGACAGGCCCGACGGTTTGCCTTACGCGAACGACTTACGCTGTTAGTCTATCATCCGGAGGGCTGCAGGCTCGACGGCTCGGCTTACGCGAACCAGTCACGCTGTCTGTCTAACAGCCGGAGGGCCGCCTTACGCAAACCACTCACAGCCGGAGTGGACACATTACTGCGATTGTCAATCCGCTTGCCCAGCGTGGCGATTATGGGCATTTACCTCCATATGCGTCTATACGCATAGTTAACAGGAGAGGCCTACGTTCAGCAGTGAACTATTACAGGCTGATGATGATGATGATGATGATGATGATGATGAAGTGAGTATTCAATATAGGAGTATTCAGGATATGTTTTTACTCATTAGCTAAAGCATTACCTACTTTAAATTCAACATGTCGATAAACCTTGCGGTGATGGCAGGCAGTATAGCACGTTTCTCAGCAGCGTCAGGTTTGAGGAGTTGGAAGTCAGTATTAAATCCGTATGTACCTACAAAATATCTAAAGCAGTACTTCAAAATCTACATATCCCTAAACCTTGCAGTTATGGCAGGCAGTAACACTGCAGTATCAGATTTGAGGAGTTGGACGTCAGTATTAAATTCATATGTTTCTACCTAATATCTATATAACTTCTTTAAAATCAACATATCGTTAAACCTTGCGGTTATTGTAGGCAGTACTGTGGCATCAAGACTGAGGAGTTGGAAGTCGAGATCAGGCTGTTAGTATTTGATTATGTCAAACATTCTATGTTTTCATTTACACGCGTCTAACACTCTCGGTTAAGGTAAGCAGTACATCTGCAGCATCAGGCTTTGAGGATACAAGGATAAAAATATTATAATATTGCATTGTCATGGGGACTTGATTCCAAATTTCATTGATTTTGGTGCAGTAGAAGTGGTCGAAAAATCGATCACAAGATTTGAAGCATCGACGACAGTTGATACGCGGTGAAGTTAATAAAAACCTTTTAAAAAGTTAGGCACGAATGTTTTTTTTAATGTTGTACGATACTGTACTATTGGTTTATTTACAAATTAAATAGTATGGTTCGGCGAAATCAGTTAGTTTTATTTCATGGCAAGTTTGAGAAAATCACTATACAAATCTCGGCGAGAAACAGGGTTACAGGCCGCGTATTCCTATCTGGCCGAAGGAACTGAGGCCTGTAACCCTGTTTCTCGACGACATTCTAATTAAAAATATCTACTTGGCCTGTAACCCTTCGTTTCCCGTCCTCTATAGTAATGTACTATTACTCGGTTAATTTAGACATGTCATCCAATTCAATTTCGGAGAGCATTCATTGACATGTAATGTAACACAGTTTTTAAAATGCTCCGGGGCATTGATTTATGTTGAACCAATGGGAAAACTTTGAAGTTCTACGTCATGTCATCATCATATTGACCACGAAAGCGTGAACGCGAAAGCTGACACTCATCAATCGAATTATTTCTTGCAGTGACGTCCAATAACAGGGTATACTTACTTACTAAAAATATCTATCCTATATAATATAGGGATGTGTGGGTTTATGTGTGTTTTTACATAATGTAATACTCGTACATCTTAGTTGATGAACTGAACTGTAGCTTAGGTGCCTATTTCAAATTCATGCATATTAAACAACGGAATGTTGATACAAAATAAGTTTATGAGGTCTTGAACCTTCGTAGCTATTATTATCGCTTACTCTAATTTGCCCTCTGACACGAAGGATCAAGGCCGTCCAACCTTTCACTTTTTCAATAATCGGTAGGTATTACCAAAGCGGTAAGTTGTACGCACTCCGACCTCAAACCGACAACACGAACACGATAGCGAAATTGTAACAAAAAACAAAAGTAAAAACTCTGATTCTCTACGCCGTTTCGTCATTCCGTGGATTGTGGTGGGCCAAATTATCCGGCAAATTTTCGACGTTTTTGCACTCAAATGTGATTTAGAACAAGGCGCGTGACTTTCGCAATCTGTGACATTATCGTTTCGTGTCTAGCCCAAACGAAACTGTTTGACCCGACTTATTTGGAGGTAGAATTAGAGTTTTGAATGAAATTGAAGTTTGAAATATTATACATTATTACATGTAACATAATATTTATTTACTATATGTATAGATAGATATTTGTCACACTGGCATGCATCGTGGCTTTGTTGGTATCGTAGTATTTTCTGAATAGTTTAAGATAACAACTAAAATAATGTTGCAGGACAGCTGACAACAGTCTAATCGTCAGAGCCCGAAATGGTTACGAACAATCTTACCACCACTTTGATTTCATTTGGAAAAGATTATCTTAAGCCATTATCGTCTGTATTCGTTCACAGAAGGCTATCGGATCTAACAAGTCTTTATTTGGTTAGTAAAATCGAAACCGACGCAGCGCTAAGGCTTCCATGCATTTGTACCTTGCAAGTATTCATTTCAGGACATTTATATTTTTTGGCTACTGGTTAGTACATTTCTATAAGAATATTCTAACCAGTATTCGTAAATATGAATTAACAACTAGTTTCTTAATATTTTTTTTCCTGGTTAACCTTATAAACTCAGAGTGTCTCAAAGTCAATTGGTTTCAACTTCAAGTTGTCCCAATTCATTTGGCGGTCTAGCTACCCTAGTCACGAGAGTCATGAGACAGTTACGGACTCTTTGCCTCGCTTCGGGATAATAAGTAAAGTGCGGTTCGTGAGTCGCTAGCGTTCATTTCCATTTGTGCACGAGCCATTGTACCCTTGACAGCCCAGATAACGCAATTGCCAGATGAAAACTTTATTGCGAGAACAGCGAGCCTCGTGGCTTTCCTTCATCTGCGTTTAATTGCAACCATCATCCTAAAATAATGATGGTCGTGCAAGATGTAAACATGTGTACTGTATGCTGTAATATCTTTAAGCAGTTGATCACGAATGTTTTGAAATCATATCACATAATTTGACTATATTCTTTAAGATATAAACAATCACTGAAGGCGTAGAAACTTTAGATTCATGGGACCATGGGTTGTTTGCTGAAATCGCGAAACGTCTGGTTGACATAACTAAAGACCGAAGAGCTGGCGACTTCCTCGCGATACAGCGAGGAAATTTCGCCAGTATCCTCGGTACAATGCCATAAGGGTCAATCTTAGATATAGTTTAGGTTAGTTAGATTTAATTTATGTAAAGGTATAAATTGTACAGTTCTCAAAATGTAAAGCCTCGAAATAATTTTCTTTTTCATAGTTGTAGGATCAAATTAATTAACATTGTGTGAATGATGGCTAAAACGTTAAATGTTGCCTTTGCTTTGCTATGCTATGCTATTAAGTCATAACTTACAAAATCAAGATCCAGTTAAATTTTAAGGAAAAGTTAAAGAATAATTTAAATTGGGTACTTATACTTGCATAACAATTAAAACATTATTTATATCGAATCCAGCGTGGAACGCAACATGTGTGGAGTGCAAGGATTATTCGACGTTTATGACATTATTTTTTCTTCCTAGTCGTGATTCTAAACAAAATTAATTCCACACAGCTGAAGTTTATAACATGCGATTTTCTTCACAGTCACCAGTTCCACACAATCGTTTTTCTACCTAGTCGCGATTCTGCACAATATTATTACCACACAACAGACATTTTTCGCACGAGTTTTTCTTCACAGTCATTAGTTAAATACAATCTTTTTTCTACCTAGTCGCGATTCTGCACAATATTGTTGCGACACAATATAAATTTTTCGCACGTGTTTTTCTTCACAGTCATCAGTTCCACACAATCTTGTCTCTACCTAGTCGCGATTCTGCACAGTATTAATACCACGCAACATACATTTTTCACATTCATCATTTCCAGACAATATTGTCTCTACTTAGTCGCGATTCTACATCTGCACAGTATTAACCCATATACATTTTGAATCCTTGTGGTGACGGCAGTAAGATTGAATACATTTGTCACCACCCCAACTCCTCCTGCGGGTGTCGTAAGAGTCGACTAAGGGATTGAAGTGTCACTTACCATTATTTAATAAAAATCATGGGCAACAGCGTCATCATAGTGGACACATTACTGCGATCGCCAATCCGCTTGCCCAGCGTGGCGATTATGGGCATTTACCTCCTAATGCGTCTATACGCATAGTTAATAGGGGAGGCCTACGTCCAGCAGTGGACTATCATAGGCTGATGATAATGATTTTGAATCCTAATAGCAGTGAATAGAGATCAAAACCAAAGTGGCCATTATGGCTTCGTATGCATTATCTAAATATAAGATATGGTACCAGGCGCGCGTGATCTTAGGCTAGCAATACAGCTTTTGGAACCTATCTTTGAAATGTTGTGGGTAAGGAAAATTATATAATCGAATCGGTACCAGGGCAGCGTAACTCACTTAAGTAAGTTATATAATTTTTCTGCTGCTGTGTGTACCGTCTGCGTATTTTTTTGAGCATCGGTCTGGGGGGCATACCATGATGCGTCACTGCGATTCCTCCGTACCGTCACCGTTTTTGAGCATTGGTGCGGTCGCACCTTTAAAGGTTCCCACCTAGGGCTTGTCGAATAATCACGTCATACTGTATAGGGGGAAGGGGGATGAAGAAAAATCACTAATTATCACCATGGGGAGCGGGGATCATCGGACAAATCACGTGTAATTTTTTGTTACTGTCTGCTGAACAGCATTATAGCTAGTACCCCGAAAATGTCACCAAATATCACCATGGGGGAGGGAAGGGTCAAAAATAGGCCAAAATCGTATGAAACGTATGTGAAAATTTTCAGTTGCGTGGTAATAATATTGTGCAGAATCGTGACTAGGTAGAGACAAGATTGTGTGGAACTGATGACTGTGAAGAAAAACACGTGCGAATAATTTCTGTTGTGTGGCAACAATATTGTGCAGAATCGCGACTAGGTAGAAAAAAGATTGTGCGTAACTAATGACTGTGAAGAAAAACTCGTGCGAAAAATGTCTGTTGTGTGGTAATAATATTGTGCAGAATCGCGACTAGGTAGAAAAAAAATTGTGTGGAACTGATGACTGTGAAGAATAACTCGTGCGAAAAATGTCTGTTGTGTAGTAATAATATTGTGCAGAATCGCAACTAGGTAGAAACAAGATTGTGTGGAATTGATGACTGTGAAGAAAAACGCATGTTATAAACTTCAGCTGTGTGGAATTCATTTTGTTTAGAATCGCGACTAGGAAGAAAAAATAATGTCATGAACTTCTGATGATCCGAGTGCAACATTTATACCTAATGGAAATCAATATGCAAAACGAAACGTCTGAATAAACTTGCCATCCAAAAAAATCCTTTTCATTGACGGAATTGTTCACTTCCTGAATTCATGTTCAGTCTAACCAATATATGTACATTATATTTATGAGTTGACTAGTTATTTCCAGCCAAAATGTAGGTGAACGGACCTGACTAGTTTTTTCGTTTTATAGTGTGTTCCTTTATTTCAAGCTATGAACAGATCTTTACATCAATCTTTTATGGGCGTATTTACTTTGATTGTTAGACTAATAGATCAAATCGGACAAGTTTGGTACTACCTATAAATTTTAACTACTACACACGAGCCATAAAATTAAGCGGCGGTTGATTTAAATGCAAAACGTTTAATAGACGAGAGTATAAGGGACACAGTAGAGCTTCAATCGAACCTAGATAACTTATATGAACAACTTGACGTTACAATGGAAACCCGCCGCACCGTGCAATAAAAGGCAACTGCAGACAGAATGCCCATCTCGTGACGTCGCTGCTCCGATAACGGAATCATCGAGACCTTGAATACCTTGGCTAGTGGTTTGAACTTTCAGTGGATGAATCATACAAATTGCGAGAATCTTGATAATGATAATTTAGTTACTATCACAATTAGAGATCCCGAAATATCCTTCATTACTGCGGATGAATGTATGTTTGGGTCGTATTTCAAAAATATTGTATGTCATTAAAGACCTAACTAAAACGAAATCATGATCGTTTTCATTTGGTTACGTTACGAAAGTTTGTCATATAACTAAATCATATGGGTAACTTCTTCATAACACAAAAGAGTGACGTTAAGTTTTGTTTTGTTTCATCAAGCCCTTAACTGAATTGCATTTATTTTTTTTTTGCAATCATATTTGGACAAGAACTGTTCACAATTTTTATTGTTCTACTCACAGTTGTTGGAATTAATTTCTTATCTCCGCAGGAGCACGTCTCTCTAATTCATTGTGGTGTCTCTAGTGCAGTGTGCGAGAAACGGCGCGAATGCCTAGACATAGACAATTGTCTTCGGCTTTCAAATGTCACACTGGCAGGTCGAGGCGACGTGGGAGATTCACATTTTACCTCCAATCACGTTCATTGCAAAGTTAATGCCACGATGAAACTAAATTATTATAGTTTCCTTTGTATTGAACTTTACCCTCTATGCGCGTTTTTCAGCAAATAAATCTTACTGAGGATCATCTATAAAACAATACTTCGCAAACAGTAAATTGTTCCAGTGCTACAATGCCTAAATATAGGTAGTTATACTGTTAGCGAAATAATGTCTTTGTCCATTTATAACAAGAACAACAATTTTTCCTCAGTCATGGTTGTTATGGTTTCTATTAATTTAAGTATCTTTACGTACACAATACACATACACGTACTTAATAAACATGTACTTACCTACTTAAAGATGCTAATGAGGGTTTTCGATAATTTTTCTGCCACCAGGCGGCGCTTCGTACGCACCTGGTCTCGACAACTGTCAGATTCATACTATTCATAGGCACCTGGGCATAAAATATTGAAATTCTATTTTATTTGGAAGAGAATTGATTTTGTAATGGATTACGACTATTACACGGTCATCGAACTGAAGACGGAGCTATAAAACAGGCGCGCAAAGTCACTGGTATTAAAAATAATTACTTTAACTTTGTTAATTTCATGAGAATTGACTTGGAACTATTTTATTTATTTATTTTAGGTAACAATATGCCTAAAGTAATGGTTTTCAGAATAAATAAACCTATAAATATGTTGAAAATTAAATGCGCGTATTTATTTTGACAGTTCGTTAAACGGTCGGCTCAGTGCTGCCATCTCACCTCCCCATAGCGGCAGAAAAAGTATCAAAAACCCTCATTGGGCTAGGTCGATTTGCGTATGTCTCATGATATTTATTATTATTAAAAAAAGTCTGAAGTCTTAGTGGCATCTACTATAATTATTTTTTCCCCTCACTAGCTCGTAAAGTGCTCGTTTATCCTTTAATACGGACGTGTAAAAACGCATATTATTCACTTGTGTGGCAAAGTAATGACCTTGGTTTTGGAATAACAAAACGTAAAATGCTCATGGAAATTGTTCCATATTAATGATAATTAAATAATTTGTTTGAGAGTAGTGTAAAATACAAACCTTTATATAATATGATGATTTTAACATATAAATCCTAAAATTCCATAAGTAACAATTGTTTTAGTGAATGATGATAAGATGACTAGATGCAATCACAAAACGCAGAAAATGTCAACGTCAACATTGTCAAAGAATATTATAGGTTATAATCTTTATTTACCGACTCGAACACGCATAAAAATAGTAAACTAAACAACTTTCAGGGTGTTCTGTTAAAATTTTGTAAAAATAATGAATGAGAATGATTTAATAATGCATTGGCGTTGGTGTGCAACTACAGGAATGTGTTAAAATCGTGCTGCGTTTACTTGTTCGTGGTAAGTTTACTGCGACAAAATCTTGCATTAAATACATGATGCATTTGGAAAATTATTATCACTAACCCGATGATGATTATAATGTGAACAAATAATTACCTTTTTTGAGTTTCCTCGCTATAGTGAGGGGAAAAGTTTTGTGTTACACACGGGTGCAAACGTATTTTACTTCTCGTATGTTAAAACACTCGCTGCTCAGGATTCTATTTTAGAACCACTCGCTTCGCTCGTGGTTCAACTATAGAATCCTTTCGCTTGCTCGTGTTTCAATTTCATACTCGCGGGTAAAATACAACTTTGCACCCTTGTATAACATAACTATTTTCCAAAGAAGATTACTGGGATTGTGGTAATTTCAATTTCTTAAGCTGTATTCCATTTCTTCATCGCCTTGCATGTCTTATAATTTACAGTGCTTTAGTCGTGACGTGATCTAAATCTGTATTAAACCTAGTAAATTTCTAAGAGGCAGCAATGATCGCGTCTTTATTAAAATATACGATTTCACCTGGCGCTATTTACACGTAAAGCACTTGGGCACAGCTTTGATAATAAAATCACTTTGTGGCTCGACACGCGATGCTTGGTGAACTATATAAACGAAGGGACTGTAGGTATATAAGTACACTGTAGAGAGTTATTTGTGGATAACACTCATAAAGTAGGAAATTGTAATAGAGAAATGAACAGTTACGGGATAACGTGAGTTTATTGATTCTTGTTTCGTGATTTCTTGCAGGTATTTGAGATGTTTTTGTCATTTGAAAATACAGGTACAATCA
The DNA here is from genome assembly GCA_025490895.1 of Thaumatotibia leucotreta. NCBI lineage: Eukaryota > Metazoa > Arthropoda > Insecta > Lepidoptera > Tortricidae > Thaumatotibia > Thaumatotibia leucotreta. Next base: position 19,912 of record JALPQI010001860.1, read on the forward strand.
TTAATATGTACAGTCAATAGATGTATATGCAATTTTAGACCTAATTCTTCAGACATAAGTAAAGAATAAGAATAAGAATGGTTTATTTGGTGGCATACAATACAGAACAATAAATACAAGTATCAAACAGTAAGGATTTGAACACCAAAAAGGACTCAGCATGTGTCGTGTCAGATGACACGACGCTGGTTTTCAGGGCAACCGAGGTAAAAAGTGAAAAATAAAAATAACTAGAAAGATAGGTAAAACAGTAACAAGAATCGGTAAAAAAAATAAGTAGAAGATAAACATAATGTAGGACTTAACATAATTATCTTAAAAACATAGTGGCAAACAATAATTTTGGAAAACACGACTTTAATATCTAATTTTACTAACAAATCTAACAATATAAAACTATGTGGTCAGAATAGTGAGATCATGTGTGTAATATTTCAAAAAAAAAAGATAATCTTAAAATTACAAAAGTTGTCAAGTTAAATACTTCTTAAGGTTATTTTTGAAAGATGCAATGGATTTTAAAGCGTACCTGTCGCCAGAAACTAGGCTCTACTCACCAATTTACACCATATTTATTAATTGAGCGCTATAATCATAACTATCATAAGTTGTTAATTACTTAATAAAGGTAGTAATTGACAAGTTGCGTGTAAGCTAAGCATAAGTCTTGTTTTAATGCCAACCATGTCGAGACCATAGCCGAGTAATCTTGATTACGAGTATAACGACATACAATAATTGTCGTTATATTATGTGCGTATGGTGTTGTGTACCAACCATGTACCTACATACTCACTAGCTTATTTAACAACATCTATTCTGTGATCGGATTATAGATTGTATTCTCCGGTTATAGTTGTAATAAATGCCACCCTTATCTAGATGATACAGTAACATTATATTGTAACCTACATTTGCGATCATGCTTCTTCACATTGCTCCCTACCTTTTACAAACGCTGCTTTCAGTATTACCTAGGTTTGTTGTTTCACGCGTAAGTAGGTCATTTCATTTAGCAACAACGACGCGCGACGCGACAGCAATTTCACAGACAATGCCATCGATAACTATATTCATGTCATACCGGCCTGCTCCATGTCGTATCGTCAACGTTGAATACTTGTTTAAACCTACTTCAAAAAAGGAGGAGGTTCTCAATTCGACAGATTTTTTATGTATGTTTTGTATGCCACTCGATATCTATCTCCGAGAGTCGTGAACCAATTTTTTTTATATAATTGTACGGGTATAACCAGTACTTTGAAATACTTTCTGCAAAATATGATACCTGATCAGTATTATTTGTAAATATTTATATTCAAGTTTTAACAATAAAGTATTAGTTGTCATGTACCAAAAATAAATACCTGATTCACTAACATTCCAGGTGAGAATCAAACTCGCCTACTCAGCTATCGCTAACGCCTAAACCACTTCGTCTTAGCAACCACCGGTAAAATTTCTCGGGGGCATTATGTCTTATAAGATTAGGTACCTTTGGCCATACTCTATCATCTTTTGATCTTACTTGTAATAAATATTAACGATATTTTCTACTCGTTAGATATCATATATTCGCTAGAATGGTCTAAATATGTCCACAATTCTCATTGCACACTGCGCGACTGCTAAACCTACACGTATAAATCATTACATATGCCACTGATAACCAACAATAGTATTGTAGGTATGAATAATCAGGCAATACAGGTCGATTGCTGATTCACTTCAACCTGTTCCGTGTTTGTATGTCTGATTTGGGACTTGGTCACTCCCATCTGCCCACGCGGCGGCGGCGAAAGTAGAATTACAAAGTAGATTTTTATGTACAATTTGCAATACTGCAATACCTCACGTCACAAGTAACATGATAAGATCGAATTCAGGTATTTTGATTTCGACATCATGATTACTAATATTCACTGAATTAAACATTGCATCAATCATTAATGGAGCAATTGTTTCCGTTTCCGAAAACTTTGCAGTGCAAAAATAATTTAGCATCGCTGTTATACAAATACAAGTCGACCATCCATAATTCGGAATATAATGAATTCACTTACTATTATGAATTCGAAAGGAGCCTGATCATGTTAAAACCGCTGGACCTATTTTATTAAAATGGTATCGCGATAGTTTGTGACACCCGAGAAGGGACGTGGAATAATAGTGCTCCAATTCTTTTTTACCGTTATAATTATAAACATATGAATGTAAGTGTGACGTGAACACATAACCCCTGGTCCTATCAATGTTAGTTGCACTAATGAACTCAAGTTATTTTGGTTATTTTGTTTCTTTGCTTTTGTTAAAGTCTTGATTTTGGTTGTGCTTCTACATTGGATGTTATTTGTACTATAGATATTTTAACGTTATTATATGAAGTGTAACAAGGACTATGTTATGGAATATAGAATGTCTAAGAGAGAAATGTTGTTATATAACATTTGTTATTAACATATATGTAGTATAGATTCTTCGCTACGATTGGACTTCCCAAAATTATAGCGCAAATGAAGTGAGTCACGTAAGCGACCGGTTCCCACACCTACTTGCTCCCACGCGCTTTCAGATCGCACTGGTCACTGTATAAACTTGTAGGGTGGCAATTTTCACTTTATTAATCATGTAGTTCGTATAAATTTATTTAGTGAAATTAAAAATCACGACTTACGATATTTCGAGGCGGAAAATGAATGTATAACAGATATATATATTACAGAAACAGATTTAACAAGAATGGAGTTAGTCTGTTAGACTGAGATATGGGGATTAGGTACCTACCCTATACCGTCTAACGTCCATTAGAACCTTTTCTGCAAAAAATAGTTTTCCATGACATTTCCTGTTCGTTCAGGTTCAGTCTTCAGGAATTGTCAAAGTATTTGTTTTCTTAAATATATAATTCAATCAATAATATATGTTTATGTAAACTGTTTATTTACGATTTGTAACAAACAATGAATGTATTTATCGATCGCACACAAATATTTAATTGGTATTGCTAATTGCGGAGTGTGGTCCATTGTTTTGTTTTCTTAGGTTCTTTCACACAATTGCCATTGTCGTTGGACAATGTTGGGAGTTGACCTCACTGGTCCGTGATGAAACTCCTTTTTGCTCGTCCAGGAAATGATATGATCTTATGTTTTTAAAGCATTTCTTAATTATCCCTAATTTCTTAATATTCTTTGAATTGCAGTTATTGAGTTTTATTGTAGCAGCTAATAATTTGTTCTCATGTTAATATTTAATTTATTACTTATTGTTTCAGATGGAGCTGGAGTCAATAATTTAAGGAATGCGATTACTCCGGAGTAAAATTTGCTGGGTAAGTTTAAATTAATGAATTGCTGTTATAGTAAACACACTGGGTAGGTGGGCTTATGATTCTGATTTAAAAGTTTGTCGTGGCTTGCGAAATCTTCGCAAATTAATAGATACTTTGTAATTAGATAGCCATTGTTTCGACAATCTGTTAAAATAAAACCAAATATCTTATCTAGTAGGTAGGCCTTTAAATAGGAAATCCAAAATGTATAGTGATTTTAATATTTAGTTTTCATGATAGATATTTTGGAAGCGCTATTTGTATGTTCGATTATGTATTAATTAGTAGAATCGTAGGTATATAAAAAGAAATCCTGCATATTGCCTATTCCAGTTTATGAGCACAGCGTAGAGTTCCGAACTAGCATTAAGGTGCATTCAAACCGAAAGAGCATTCGCTGTTCTATCCCCCGTTCTACAAAATCAACCAATCACGTTTTGTGTAACGATGGAATTTCGTAGAGTGGGGGGTTAGAATAGCGAATGTTCGTTTGGTCTGAATGCACCTTTAGCAAACATCTTTGGAAAGAGAAAAATGTTAGAATTTGAGAGTGCTGGTATTTGTTACAATGACAATTTGTTTTTATCTATGAGTATGTACTTAATGAGGCATTTTTTCATAACCTTTTGAAAGTCATTTAAATAGCAACATTTTGGAGTTATGGAACAAAATAATCCTAACTATTACTCAAATCTCATAGGTGTGGGAAGCAATTTTTTTGAGTCTTTGTTTAAATAGTGTGAATCAAGAAACTCAGTGTTTTTAATCGCTGTTGTAGATACATACTTAGTAGTGTGGGTACATACAAAATATTTATCCGCGCAAGCTATAGGTAAAACGTATAAACTCGTTAATTTAAAAATACTTACTACACTCGGCGTCAAAAAAATCGCACCTTTTTAAATTCTCCTTTCGAGTGATCATAAACCCTATATTGTGTATGACAAGGTATGACTGTGGGGTCTCATTTTAAAGGTAATAAAACCCTCCATCAGAAAATTAAAATTTACGATCAACTTCAGTACGAAAAAAAAGAAAATTTGCCAGGAAAAAGGAAAATCGTTTATTTACACAAAAATTACAAAATTTTAAAGCATAACAATAACAAAAAATAAAGCTTAAAACTAAACTTAAAACCTAGTGTTGCCTCCTCTGGCCCTCCGAAGATCTGCCAAGCGGTCACTCATGGACCTGATGAGTGTGACGATGCTCTCTTGAGGGATGTTGTTCCACTCCTCGATGACGGCATCATGAAGCTCATCGAGAGTGACAGGAGCAGGATCACGCGACCCTTTTCAGCTGATCCCAAAGGTGTTCGATGGGATTCAAGTCAGGACTCCTTGCTGGCCACTCCATAACGGTGATACCAGCAGCATGCAGGTAGTCCTTGACAATTTGCGCTGTATGGCTGCGGGCGTTGTCGTGCATGAACTGGAAGCCACGTCCAACAACATCAGCATAAGGGACCACATGTTGATCCAGGATCTCCGCTACGTAACGCTGAGCATTCAGGGATCCCTGGCCACGGCCACCACCAGTCCGGGAAACGCAGACAAGTTCGGTCTTCCCGTCGACAGAAATGCCGCCCCAGAACATGCAGGATCCACCTCCGTAGCCGACGGTTTCTACGGTGCAGGCTTCTGTGTACCGCTCCCCAGGTCTTCTGTATGCCCTTCTGCGCCTATCGTTGGTGTAAAGGCACACCCTCGTCTCGTCAGAAAAGAGGACCTTGCTCCATTGGGCGAACGTCCAATTCTCGTGTGAAGCGCGAAATCCTCTTCTGGCAGTCCGGTGCTGTGCAGTCAGTTGGGGGCCCGTAGCGGCTCGGTGGGGCATCAAATTCCTCTCTCGTAGTCGTCTTCTAATCGTCGAGACGCTCACCGACGTTCTGCGAGCTGCTCGAAGCTGTTGCTGGAGCTCAACAGCGTTGGAAAAACGATTTCTCAAAGAGGTCGTCACGATGTACCGGTCGTCTTGACGGGAAGTACAGCGTCGTCTCCCGGAACCACGCCTCCTGATGTAGCCGCCAGTCTCCTCGAAACGCTGTAACACTCGTCGCACTCGAAAACGACTGATGTTCAGATGCCGAGCAACTTCTGCCTGTCGTAGTCCAGATTGGAGAAGTGCAATCACTTGAGCTGCTTCTTCCGGTGTGGTGTCCATTTTCCGAAGGTTTTTTCTTGCTGTAGCTGTTTAGGTGTGTCCTCAGTGACGCCTGGATACTGAATGACCCATAACTGACCATTACCCCCTCTTTTATACCCATCCTTGGGGCCGCAATTAGTGACCTGTTAAAAGCGTGCTACGGAACTTTTGATTTCAAACGCAAATTTTCCGGAGATCATTATTTTTACGATAACAAACAATACTCCATTTTAAAGGTCATTAATCGCGCTTTCAAATGATAGTAATATTGTTAGGGTGCAACAAATAATATATGAGCTATATTCGTTCAAAACAAAATTTCCGAGATGTGCGATTTTTTTGACGCCGAGTGTAGAACCATTTATAAAAAATAACATCAAGACTTATTGCTTCGAAGCAAGCCTTTGACTTACGAAATATTTATCTCACGTCTAATATATTAACTTAAACGATATTAAACGAACGTACGCACAACTCAATTAAAGTTTGTCACGTTTATTAAAAAGAGCGTAAGTCCACAGGATTTGTAGCGTAACAGGTACACATCACTTTCCGATGTAGCAGAGTTGAGTACTTAGACTGGTTTACTTGGCTTTAAATTTGTCGCTTTATTGCTGATGTTTTATAAGAACGAGTTGATGATAGTTTTATCGCTGACTGTTTTATTGGACTATTTTTATTCAATACGATTAGCCTGAAGTAATTATATTTCATACCAAAAAGGTAAATTTATGAGGCCACTCTACATTATGTATCATAATAAAGACTCGACTACTACTGATTATTGAATTGATTTTAATTAATTATACATTGAGATGTTTTTGTCTGAATTATATTAAGCTAATATGGTTATTTCAGAAAACACGCAATACCGGCTACCGGAAAAGGGTTAACAATGTATTGAATTGTTAAAAAAAACGATCTGTATGTATTAATTAATTTTTTTATTTAATTAAATGTACTTATTATGCAATACCTATTTTTCTTTACTTTACGAGCATCTGGAAAATGCAGCCCTTGGTAATCGTTGCTTAATACTCGTATTTACAAAGAAATATTATTGTACTTCATAACAAAACAGATGACACATATCTGTTTAGCACATTTTGTTGTAAATTATGACAAGTGTAAGAGTAAGTAGTGATCTTTGTTGCCTTGTATCTTATGGGCCTCCCGCAGCCACCGATATGAGAGACACAATTTAGTTAATGGAATTAAACTGAAGCTGTTTTATCTCAAAACATAAGACTGCCATTGTTTTAATAGCCCACCGGCTTGCCCAAGAGAAACCATTATCGTTGACCCCATACCTGTTTCCAAAGTCGAACCGATAATATGAAATGAAATGTGTCAAACCCCGCCTGGCACGATGAGAATTAAAAAAAGTTTTAATCTGACATGACATTTCGAAGTGGAGTATGTCTTTATTGGAAGAAATCTTGTGTATCTTTAGTGGAACGGGTTTATAAGAACGTAATGAGGTGTAGATAAATCCAAGAATAAAAGCAATCTATAACACGCTTTACGAGTATGTTGCTCGTTATATTGATATTTATGAATCAGGGTTATTAATATTAACACAGCTAGGACTTATTTAACGTAGCAAAAATGTAATGTTAAAAAAATGCCCATGTAATTTCTGAATATTTTTGGCTTGTGATAGTAATAGTTTAGACACAACTTTATTTAGTAAAAAAAAATTTATTCAAGCGCAAGTTGCGTAGGCACCTTTTGGAAAGAGCTCGTCAATAAGCTTCATCGTATTTTAGTGATGTAGTAGCAGGTTAGTTGTATATATATTTATCTATGTATGTATATATGTTTATGTATGCAAATGTATTTTGTATATAACTTAACATTATAATTACGTATATTTTATTTTTGTTTCCTATATTTAGATTTTTACACGTGTATCCCGCACCACAGCTTTATTTTTTGTCTGGCCTGATGGTTTACTGGCAGAGAATGCCCTCTGGCATTAAGTCCGCCCTTTGTACTCATACATTTTATTTGTGCAATAAAGATTAAATAAATAAATTTACCAGTAAATCTTTTTGTATTTAGGAATATTACCTTTTTTGTATTGATTAGTCTAGGACTATGTCGATTATTAATAAATGTGTATCTTCTATATTAAATATACTATCCCTGTTGTAGTTGTTTTATTCCTATATGATTCTGACATTCATAATTGACCATAGTTATTCAGAAAACGACCTACTTCGATTTTTTGTCAATGCAGAAAGCGACCAAACATCTTAACATGTTAATGTTATGTAGCTTAAGTCAGATTGGCAAAAAACATAGTTTGTCGCTTTCTGCAAAACTAAGTTTCAATTATAACTCAGGTGAATATTGGATCAAAAGTAGCCAAGTAGGTAATGAAAACGATTGAACTCTGACGCCCACCAACGCTATCAAAATTACAAATCGAATCGCAATGTTGCAATTATCTCAGATAACTATGCGCGAACTAATATCGATTTGTTTAACACACTTTTGCTAAATATTCATTACGATCTGAAAACTTAGATCTGGAGCAAATTTGATATGGTTAAAGCTTACGCCTTATTAATTATCGTTTTTGTTTCGATAATGTTTTAAGGAAAACATTTCATCATTAGTTTATTAATTAAAATTCAAATACGCTGGTAAATTGGATTTTAATCTTATAATCTATACTTAATTTTTTGATTATCCGTGTTATTGTTTAATGTAGGTAGACTAGGTTGTAATATTTTAAAGCTTGAGACACAGAAATGTAATTATACTTAATCATAATTGCAAGAAATAAACGGTAACATTTATATCCGTCCTTGCTATTTATCCGAATAATAATAAGACAACACTTAGTTGAACTTTGTCAAAGTGAATGTCAGAATCTTTTAATACGGTGTGAACTGTGAAGGGCGCCTTTCAAAACGTAATTCGCAGATACCTGTATTCTGTATTTATTTTTCTTTAGGGGTATTATATTAGAGGAACTATTCAATTCATATTGGATTAGTAACGCCCAAATTGTTACAACGCTAATAATCTCATCGATTTACCGATAAGATGCTTATCTAAATAAATAGTAATGATTTGAATGCCTCTACTGCACCGCAGGACAGGCCTAACGGCCTTACGTTTCGTCACACCGAGTGGGGCCACATTCCTGCGTTTGTATTCCGATGTCGGCGTCAACTTGTCTTTCTCTGCCATTATTATAGTTGAATACCGTCCGAATGTAGTAATCGCTTTATTAGATGACACAAAAAAGTAACGTAGCATAATCGTTTTTTTCCCGCAGCGCATTTATCTGTTGAAATTGACAGTGAACAAAATGTCAGCTTGCACATTTAACTAGTCGACATAAGTAATATAATCTTACCCACTTATCACCATTCATAAAAAAACTTACGGCCTGTAATGTTAGCTAATTTATGTTTTGTCCATTTCTACCAAACTTAAAATAGTACGGTCAAATCGTACATAATTTTACCCTAAACTCGCAAATCAAGTAGTATCGCTGCATTTTTGGTATGTTGTTTAGACACCACAGGGCAGTATAAAACCACATTTTGCAAGCAAAAAAAGGTTGTGCTAGCTGGGTAGTACGTGAAAAACTGCGAAATTTATGGCCATTTTTTAGTTTCTGATTTTTATTTAAAAAACCTTACGTTTTTTGATATCATATGTTATTAAACGTTTAAAGACTAATAAATTTCCAACAAGTTGAGCTAACATGCATTACCGTAGGTCTTATAGTTTCAGAGATTCGAGACTTTAAAAAGTACTCCTTTTTGTAAACTAGATAAAATTTTGTGTTTTGCTAACATTTTCGGCTTAATATCGCCTCACCTAATTATGCTACGAAAAACATGCGATAATGACCTTATAGCGCACTTAATATTCTTTAATTTAAGGGTAAAATTAGGTCAGTGAACTTTGTAGTTGAAAGTATAAACGTGAAATTCATAGGGTAGGAGGCCCGCTATCTAAGTTTTTCATACAAATCGCAAGTCGAGTTGCAAAGCTGCAATTTTGGTATATTATAAAGGCCTTATAGATATATACGAAAATGCATATTAAAAGAAAAACAAAATAATAGTTTGGGCATAGGACGTAAAAAACGGAAAAAAAATCGGACTTTTCTTAGTTTTTGACGTTTAACTAAAAATCTATTATCTTTTTGATACTAATTGCTATAAAACTAAGAAAGAACATTAAATTTGAAAGGATTTGAGCTACGTTGCATCACCGTAAGTTATATATATTTTGACATACGACATTTCATAAAGTGCCCTTTTATCAAAAATTAAACAAATTTTAGATTACGTTAAAGCTATTCACTAAATATTGGCAAAACGTTCGCGCTAAGAAAAAAAAAGTAATTGTAGATAACAACTACATTAAATTTGGAACAAATTGAGCCGATAACAATTACTGTAAGTCTTATAGTTGGGGGTATACGAGGCTTCAAAACATGCATTTATTTTCTTAACTTAATGAAGGGCACATTTTGAAATGTCGTATCTCTAAATCTATATAATTTAGGGTAATGCAAGGTAGCTCAAATCCTTTCAAATTTAATATTCTTTTTAAGTTTTGTAGCAATAAGTATCAAAAAGATAATAGTTTCTTAATTAAACGTCAAAAAGTAAAAGAAGTCCAATAATTTTTCAGTTTTTTTCGTCTTATGCCGAAATTCCTTTTTTGTATTTCTTGTAATATACATTTTTGTACGTCCTTATAGGGCCTATATAATATACTAAAATTGCAGCTTTGCAACACGACTTGCGATTTGTATGAAAAACTTAGATAGCGGGCCTACTGCCTTTTGAATTACGCGTTTATATTTTCAATTACAAAGTTTGCTGACATGATTTTACCCTTTAACGAAAGAATATTAAGTGCGCTATAAGGTCATTATCGCATGTTTTTTCGTAGCATAATTAGGTGAGGCGATATTAAGCCGAAATCGTTAGGAAAACTCAAAATAGCGTTAGTTTACAAAAAAGAGTACTTTTAAGAAGTCGCAAATCTCTAAAACTATAAAACCTACGGTAATACATGTTAGCTCAACTTGTTGAAAATATATTAATCTTTAAACGCTTCCTAACATATAATGTCAAAAAACGTAAGGTTTTTTTTAATAAAAATCAGAAACTGAAAAATGACCGTAAATTTCGCAGTTTTTCACGTACTACGTAACTAGCACAACTTTTTTTTGCTTGCAAAATGTGGTTTTATAGTGCCCTATGGTGTCTAAATAACATACCAAAAATGCAGCTTTACTACATGTTTTGCGAGTTTAATATACGATTTGACCGTACTAAAATGCCAAACTGAAAAATAAAGACAAACGAATAATTAAGGTGCATGCAGACCAAACGAGCATTGCTTAGCTGTTCGATACGATTAGCTGTTCTAACCTCCCACTCTACGAAATTCAATCGCTACACAAAACCTGATTCGTTGATTTCGTAGAGTGGGGGATAGAACAGCGAATGCTCGTTTGGTCTGCATGCATCTTTAGACGATGGCGGTTTGATATTTTTTTACGAAAGGTGAAGTAAATTCTAACTGAATGAGTGGAATACGTTTGTGTTTTTGTTTGTCGTTTTTTATAGGTACCTCAATCTGTTTGAGGTTTTTTTCGTAACAGATGAATTTGAGTACGTATTAAATAAATTTCATAAAAATTATAGTGAAAAAAATGTACTTCATTTCATGCTTCATTAACGTAATATAAAATTATATAGGTACGTAATCGTGTTTCGGGTGTATAAAATTAATAATATTACGTATTTGTATTTTTTTGTAATACCAATAGTTTTACTATAGTAAATTATGAAACATATGATATGTGATAATTTTGTTTAGACACAATATACCTGTACTGATCCGCAATAGATTGTTGTAACTAAGTAGTTGTTGTACACGTCTGGGTAAAGCATAGCAAAACCTCTGAAATTCTTGTCCATCCACATACTGTAAATACCTATGTTTACAAATAAACGCTTTGATTGATTGATTGATTATGTAGATATTATACCCTTACTCACTCAAACATATATATTTATATTTATTTATGTGTGTAGATTATTTAAACGTTGTTTTTGAGGTTCTGTTAATATAGATTCAAGCATTGCAATAATTGAACACCAAGCCCTAAAATTTATTCTTTTAAAGTCACATATTTAAGTAAAATACATTTCTCCGTCAGCCATAAACCACGAACCCTGTAAATGTTCGAAACGTTGGGATGTAGTGACTTAAATAATGTAAGCGCTTCCGTAGTTCTGACTAATAAAATACATTTGTAATAAAAAAGTTTAATTATTGATTAAATACAATTTTAGCCGCATCAAACTCTGTAGGTATTTACTCCGATCACAAAATTTTCACGGTCATATCTTTAAGACGAGTCACATCGCACTCGCTCTATTTAGCATCCGATTCTGAAACGAAAGCAATTTGGACATGCGGTCAACCACGTAACGATAATGACCTTAAAACTGCCTCAAGTTGTTTTTGCAATCGTTTTTTGTTTCCCAAAAAATGTGCAACAGGTTTGAGTTTACTTTAAAAAGCTTTTTGCGTACGTAATCGGTGTAACTAAAGTTTCAGATTACTTAAGTTAAGACTCAATACATTTATTTACTATATCATCTAATATTTATATAGTAACAAAAATCAAAACAGGAAGGTAGAATTTGCTTATAAAATAAAAAAAATCATAGGGAATTAGGAATTATTACATTATAAACATAAAAAAAACGACTACTGTAGTAGTACTATAGTATATATGAATTATGATTTTTCACATGATTTAATAAAAGGTCTTATTAAAACCTCTGCTATGAGAGCGAGTTTATTACTTACGTTATGTTATGAATATACTTCACGGTGACGCGTGTTACACTCGGCAACAAGCGGTGACTAGAAGCGAAATACTGTAGATTTTGGGTTACAAATAAATGGTCCACGCTTCTAACAGTATTATTTTCAACAATTGGCGTTTATTGTGGTATTTTGTTTTCTTCAGAAAGTTGACGCTCGTTTGCAATAAGTAAGTAGGCTTGAAATAATTGTATTAATTACTTGGCCGCTTGGGTATGAAATTTATATTAAGTCATTAAATTTAAGTTGGTAAGATCATATCACATAACCTTATTGTAGTAACATGTAGATATCTACATAATATGTCAAATCTTATTATATCGACGACGATCGTTTATAAATGATTCGATCATTTATTTTTTATGGGCCTAAAACGCAGAAGTAACTGCGAATCGTCCGATTAGTTTTGTATCGTTCCTAAGCTATTTATTTGCTTTAGGATATTATTGTAAAAGTAAGTACGTACTAGATTTTAATATTTTAATAAACTTATTCAAATAAGTGGCTGTGGAGTTTGCAGATAAAAAAGCTCGCTCGTTAGTCGCTTGCGTGCCGCGAGGTCGCGCAATCTCACTGTTCTCACGAACTGCGCTAGGTAAACATACTGAATATTAACAATTACGAAAATTGGGCATCTCGATGTGAAATATGATGACTGATGAGTAATATACGTTATACCAATTCAGGGCATCATAGTTTTAGCTCTTACCTTTCAAGGGGCTGTTCTCGTAGGTATGTACCTTACAGGGTGATTTTGACTTCCTGATTCGAAATGGCAAAAAGTGATAAAAGCGGTCATACTGAAAAGGTATTCCCACGACGCCAAGATGAGAGACGGGAATAAATATCTCTGGTATATCCAAATTGTTAGGCTGGTGAGCTAGGGTTTTTATGAAAATGACAATTTCATATTCGCGATTTAGTGCAAATTGCTCGCAGTTAAGGATGACAATTTTCATCACTTTTTGTCTTTTGGCATCATGGGCATAGGAAGTATGCTTTCTATTTTATTTATGACCACAAGTCAGGCCTTGAGCTTATAAAATATTAAAAACACTTACGTGTTTTAAGTCACATGTTATTAACACTTCAGACAAATGTGCAAAAAACATGTGTGTCAATTTGCTACACAAATATAACAATAAATGCGTTGTCTAGTTTCCACGAGTACTTTCTGCTATCGGGGTCAAATGTGTTAGCACTTACACACCCATCGCTTCCTGTAGAAAGCTTAGATAAACATCGTTCATGTAAATAACAAACGCTAATGATCTTGTATGCAATTAATTACATTAATTCTTATAACGTCACATGTTTTTACAACGGTAAGCGAAGATATTCATAGATAGGTAGTCATGTAATGTAATGAAATGATATAATCGTGCACGATGGGCCTATCTCGAACGAGGTTCGACACGTTGTCTCTCTTTCGTACTTATTTATACGTACATAAGTGTAACAGGGAGCCAGCAAGTTGAATACGGTTCTCGAGACGTCCTCTGATTATTTAGCTTTTTCCTAACGATTCTATGTAACTGAGACAGGCTTTCCATTAAATAACTTATGCACGGCTTTGATTTTCCCTTCCAGAATAGTTGTAAAGAAATGTCGATCGTCGGTGTTACACAAAATGCCCAATAATATTTTTTTGTCAAAAATAGTTAGAACCTATGTAACGTTTCCATTACATACTCGTATAAAAGTTATAGTTCCATAACATAGTAATCTAGAAGCGATTCATCCTGGATTAGAAGTGTCCATCAGGAAAACTTATTACTGTCCAGGAAGTAATTATATAATAGTACATTACTACCGAGGCTGCGAAGTGACTGGTTGCCGGCCGAATTTATGTAGACGGCCGAGCGAAGCGAGGCCGGATAGTATTCGGACGGCAACCCGTCACTTCATGGCCGAGGTATGTATAATGCTTTTCTCAAACATGCAATGAAATGAAACAAAAAAAATATATCTTCATCCTAAGAAATTATAAGTCAACTACATAACTGTCTTTGAAACAACAAAGTCAAATACTTTTTTTAAATATTTTTAGTCCTTGTGGACAGGCGAAAGCACTAAGCTATACTGCCTTAAAAATCAAATACGACACCGACGCCTCATTTTTTTTTAAGTTTGACATGTTTGAAAGGTGCACATTTTTACTTTGAAAAAGCGGTATTAGACGATGTGGTCTGTTGGGTCCAATTTATCGCATGTGGTGATCGGGGCCGACGGATCACACCGTATAATACTGCTTTTTAAACATTATTTTGAGTAGTTATTGTACATATTTTAAATTATATAATTTAAATACCTAATTATAACTGCAACAATTAGCCAATAATTTTTTTTAATACTAATATTACTTACAGATAATTATTGGCTAAAAGCCAAGATGCCAGGTCACAACCCTATGTCAAATGAAAATTAAAAAAGAGGCACTTGCCGGCCTAGGCCGGCAACGAGGTACTTCCCGGCCGCTTTTTAGGCACGTAACTACAACATTTCATTGCATGTTTGAGAAAATCTCATTAGGTACATATCATAATATCCTAGAACTAAGTGTCTAGTTTTTTTTATCAACGAGTAGCTAAGAAGTTTAGCTGCAATATGTTGTCGGGACAATGAATAAAAAAAAAAAATCAGGTACCACAGAGGTTGCAGTGTCCGAAGTGCATGTTGTAGAGAAACGATAAAAAATGCTCAACCATGCTTTAAAATATTATCGTGCCTTAGTACTAAGTCAAGTAAATAATCACAATAATCATAACATTAACCCTTAATTGCATGACCTTGACTAAGATTTATTCAAATTTGAATTCTGACATGTTGTCAATAGAGCATGATGGATATTTCCAACACTATGCAATTAAGGGTTAATAAGGATTATATTAATTTATTACGAGTATAATAGGGTTGGGGCATATTAATGGTATTTTGGTCAAATTCATGCATTCAAAAACGTACTTGTATATTGGCAGGATTAATATTATTGGAATAGTTACAATTATTTATTAATAAGCAGCATCAAATATAAATAATAATAAGTATGTTTTACCATAATGATTAGATACTAGCTCGATTCTTACCATTTTATGGATATTCGCTCTAAATATTGTATTCCTCCTGAAAAGCTTTGTCACAATTATTATAAACAGAAACAACCTTAACGAATGCCGCACAACTACATCTCAGTTATCCATGTCCAGTTCAAACAACCGATATAGATCTTTCAATCAACTGTCAGAATATTTTTTTTATAATTTAGTAAGCGTAGGCGCTGGCGATCCAATTGATCGAGATAACTCTTGCGCAAGTTAAGACCATGACCAGAAAACGGACTCCAAAGTGGTCCGAAGTTGTAATTTCAGTAATTGATCGTAACGTAACACTGTAAAAGTGATTAATTGGTTTAAAATGATTGTCCGAATTATAGTTATTTCGTCAAGGTTATTTGCACTCTTATTGTTTGTTGTACAGATAAATGTATCCCAGATGATGATTTTTTTTTGTGAATATAAATTACATACAGTTAAATGACTAAGGTAAGTTTATTTACTTTATTAAACAGGTCAATATGCCTAAAGGTATAATCAATTAAATACATCGTTATCTAGATATCAATCGAAGTTTCGCTTTATTTTAAATAAATTTATCTTGCGTCATTACTGGTCACAATGAAGTCATTATTCTGCTAATGAGCCGATCAACATGACCGTTGTTTGATTACAAACAAGAATAGATTTATTGTTCGATTAGAATGTGACATGCTTTCTTCAACAGTGTCTAGACAATAATTGTGTTAAGTACGAGTATTTACATTTATTTTCTATAAAGAATTTATATGAAATTGTTTGTATTATTTGAAAGGTTTACCATTGCAAATTTTAATAAGATATCTGATATCTATGTCTTTTCTTCTTGCCTAGGGAGGGAACAAAGTGGCACTTTTCTGTTCAAGGAGTTTCTATTGCTAACCTAAAAAATAACAATGAAATATGTAAATAAAGAGCATATTCATAATCGATTATAATTTCTTCAGAATCCATTATGTGCATAAATATTCAATATATATTTTTTCTACTCGACGACTTTTGTAATAATAATAATGTTCGAATTATGATTACGTACACCAAGTTATAACCTTAAGGTGCGTTTAAACTAAAAGAGAATTCGCTGTCCTAACCTCCCACTCTACGAAATTCGATCGGTAAACAAAACGTGATTGGTTGATTTCGTAGAACGGGCGCTAGAACAGCGAAGTTCTTTTGGTTTAAACGCACCTTTATACGTCGAGTTCGCAACTAAACTATAATGAACTCGTAAGCTTTTCGTTTTGGGCGTTAACTCTTAATTCCCTCATTACGCTCAGGAATCCACTTTAGAATCTCTTACTACGTTCGAGATTCCATTAGTTTTATTTCAAGAACACCTAGAGAAGTTTTATTTATTTGCGTTATTTTTGCTTACTATAACTGTCATTTGGTAGCTGTAAAAATTGTCGTTCATAAAATCATTATCTACGGGCTACGGGGTTCTGTATTCATTGACCATTTAGAATCTAACGAAAAGACATGTAAATTCATTTCAACAAAAATTATTTAAACACAAAAAGTATTAAATACTTGATACGTTTGAAATATTTTTATCAAGAATTGATACTTTCCTTTTACGTCATGTAGGCCGTCGGCAAGTACAATGTCAGATTTAGATTTAATTTAATTCGCATTCAATATTTAATATTAGATACCATCTTCCGCAATTGTATCTGCATTAACCGTGGTATATTCAACCGAAACGAACATAATCTATTCGTATGATAGTCCGGTATCGCGATCTAGAACTGGTTTTAGCAAATTATGCGTCGCGGGCGCAGGGTCTTCTTCTCAATAATTTATAACGTAATGCTTTCTAAACCCTGGGGTTAGTACTGGATGGTTTAAGAGCGTTTCCACTCTCCTATACGTATTTGTATTCATGTTTCTGTGATATGTTCTCCTAAATAAATTATTTAAATTATTGAAAAATATTAAATGATCATTCACACATTAAAAGTACATAAGTATGACTTAGTTACAAGTACAACGAGATATTTACCATGTTATATTAGTAAGTTGGGAATACAATTACATAGGTAATAATAATATTATCTCGTTTAAACATTTGAAATGTGTATCTATAGATTTTTCTATAATTCAATTTTTACTTCAAATAACTCTCTGGAAAAGGAACATGCACTCGCGAGTATATCATCTCTTCTTTACTCGTAATCGTATTTCTGTACATCTACGTAAACAACTATCGGCTACCAGGTACTATTGAACGCCTTCCTAGTTTCTGTAGCCTGACATTATCGAAAGTCAATGGAACCACATTCTAAGTGCTGCACAAAATTGCACGACGCTCAAGTGGCAGGCAATAACGGCGTATCTGCACGGAGCTACCAGTTCCAGGGTAATAATGAGTACTAACTGGGGCTTTGTGCTTAGGAATGCATTTACACGGTGTTGAGAGAGGACACTGATCTCAAGGCGTTCGGTAAATGAGTGGAAAGTATTTTTTTAAGAGCACAATAAGCGGTCGCTACAAGTCTTGAGTTGTTGTGATAATTCGTATGGTGGCGAAATGTTGTTACTTTTGTATTGGCAGTTAAATTACTTAAGGTACTGTGCATTGTGGATGCAGTCAATTTTCGACATTCGTATAATGACTAAGTAGAAATAATATAACCTTTATCTTGAAAAAAGATTTCGTCGAATTGTAAACCTCCTTCTTTTTTTAAGTCGGGTAAAAACTAAAGAGTGGCGTTCTCTTCATTAACATAATTTTAGTCGTTTAGAAAGAAGGGTCAATCCAATTTATGAGAATTTCTCCACGACTACGAAGGAAAATGGCAGATTTGTTTTCCCCTGAATAGGTGTTATATTTATAACACTTTATAAGTGTCTATCTATACATGTATTACATGGCCAACTTTTTTGAGATTTATAGTATTTTCCAAAAAAAACAACAAATAGTACAGTAACAATTGAGTTCAACGTCATATTTTCGTTGCGAACGTGCATTAAAAACCTTAACAGGCCAATTAAGTGAAATACCGAAATTTCCACTACCTTCCACTGTTTGAAACCGGTACATATGACAGTTAAGAAAAATCTATTGCTACGGAATTTAATACCTACTCTCTATAAAATTACATCCTGGGACTCAGATTGCTGGTGGTTTAATCGCTTCTGAATTGCTTTACATTTTGTACTTGTGCGT
Source organism: Thaumatotibia leucotreta (assembly GCA_025490895.1). Lineage (NCBI taxonomy): Eukaryota > Metazoa > Arthropoda > Insecta > Lepidoptera > Tortricidae > Thaumatotibia > Thaumatotibia leucotreta. The sequence goes on from JALPQI010001860.1 coordinate 38,537, forward strand.
TGAATACGTACAAACTTACAGGTAAAATGTTAATGGATAATTCCATAAATGGCATCTTGACTTTCGTACAGCATGGGATATCAACATATTCGTGCCCTGGACGGACAGATTATTTTTAAAGGTTAGAAAATGTTTTTTCAACAGATTGCATTTGCTTTGTTTGTAGATTAAACTGTTAGCAGTTGTAGGTGCTAAAATGTTGATGAAGTGAATGACGAATTCCTATCTGTATGAAATTATTTATAATAGCCATCTTTCTCATATATTATTAGCAATTACAGCGTTATGTCACTATAGTTTATCTATGATAATCTCAGATTATCCTGTTTGCTTCCCTATTATTATGTATTTACTATGGTAGTTCATTATTTAAATACCTCTGACATTTGCTATCGCTTAGCACGCTCGCGATGCAGTGAAATCTACGTAAAGCTCTTTCGTAATTCTGAACCTTCTTTGAAGGCACTGAGTAAACTACTGTTTATTTTTGATTTTTAAATTGTAGGCGCTGGCGATCCAATTGATCGAGATAACTCTTGCGCAAGTTAAGACCATGACCAGAAAACGGACTCCAAAGTGGTCCGAAGTTGTAATTTCAGTAATTGATCGTAACGTAACACTGTAAAAGTGATTAATTGGTTTAAAATGATTGTCCGAATTATAGTTATTTCGTCAAGGTTATTTGCACTCTTATTGTTTGTTGTACAGATAAATGTATCCCAGATGATGATTTTTTTTTGTGAATATAAATTACATACAGTTAAATGACTAAGGTAAGTTTATTTACTTTATTAAACAGGTCAATATGCCTAAAGGTATAATCAATTAAATACATCGTTATCTAGATATCAATCGAAGTTTCGCTTTATTTTAAATAAATTTATCTTGCGTCATTACTGGTCACAATGAAGTCATTATTCTGCTAATGAGCCGATCAACATGACCGTTGTTTGATTACAAACAAGAATAGATTTATTGTTCGATTAGAATGTGACATGCTTTCTTCAACAGTGTCTAGACAATAATTGTGTTAAGTACGAGTATTTACATTTATTTTCTATAAAGAATTTATATGAAATTGTTTGTATTATTTGAAAGGTTTACCATTGCAAATTTTAATAAGATATCTGATATCTATGTCTTTTCTTCTTGCCTAGGGAGGGAACAAAGTGGCACTTTTCTGTTCAAGGAGTTTCTATTGCTAACCTAAAAAATAACAATGAAATATGTAAATAAAGAGCATATTCATAATCGATTATAATTTCTTCAGAATCCATTATGTGCATAAATATTCAATATATATTTTTTGTTGAATACGTACAAACTTACAGGTAAAATGTTAATGGATAATTCCATAAATGGCATCTTGACTTTCGTACAGCATGGGATATCAACATATTCGTGCCCTGGACGGACAGATTATTTTTAAAGGTTAGAAAATGTTTTTTCAACAGATTGCATTTGCTTTGTTTGTAGATTAAACTGTTAGCAGTTGTAGGTGCTAAAATGTTGATGAAGTGAATGACGAATTCCTATCTGTATGAAATTATTTATAATAGCCATCTTTCTCATATATTATTAGCAATTACAGCGTTATGTCACTATAGTTTATCTATGATAATCTCAGATTATCCTGTTTGCTTCCCTATTATTATGTATTTACTATGGTAGTTCATTATTTAAATACCTCTGACATTTGCTATCGCTTAGCACGCTCGCGATGCAGTGAAATCTACGTAAAGCTCTTTCGTAATTCTGAACCTTCTTTGAAGGCACTGAGTAAACTACTGTTTATTTTTGATTTTTAAATTGTACTCGGGGTATTTATTGAGTATTTGTCAGAAATATATTTAATTTAAAAGAATATGTAGAGTAACCGCGAAAATGTGTTGGCTATAAAGCCTATTTATTTAGTGAGTGTTTGTATTTTATAACTTTTTGTGTGAATTCATCCAAACTATAGTAAATACTATTTAAGCTATTTATTAACCTAATATCTACCGTGTTTTACCCGCATATAGGCGTTTCGTGAAATGAACTAATAAGATATATTATTATGTTCTTGACTTAACTCTGAAAATGTTTAATTATTAATGGAAATGGCAGAATCAATTAATTTAACCATTTGAAAGTTGAGTACTAAGAAGTAATCAACTACTGAAGTTAAATTTTACTATTAATTATTTCCTTTGTGCCAAGTTGACAACTAGTTAGGCATTACAGTATACATACCATTCATCGCCGAAATGAAACAAATGAATTTTACATTCATTTATGGAATTGCAAATTATTAATACTTAAAACCATTTTAACGAACGATAATGCACATGATAACCAGTTTTAGTAAACGCTCGCATGCTGGTAACTGGTGAATAAAGTAAAAGTGTAGGTGAATGACGGTTATCTAAAAGTAGGGAGTCCTTTGTACCTAACAAAGTACTCACCAAAACTATATTTCGTTAATAAAATAAACAGAAACAGAAAGACATCGGCATTGATAAAATTGGTGTTGCATAATGTTATCCTGATTGTATTGGTCTTTGTTTAAGAAATAACATCGCTTACCGTGTTTGGCACCTCGTGCAGGTCTACTTATACAAAGTGTAAATTAATTCTATTTCCCCACACAGTCCTACGTTAAATTCAAATTGCTTTAAATAGTGCAATAAAAACAAATATTCAATTTATCCCCGAGGGTTTAGGTGGCGATGTTGCTAGATAGAATCTAGATCTGATCTGCGTCGCGTGCCGATCGCATCTGAGAGGAGTTGTAATGAGGCATTCTATTGCTTCACTATTTTAAGTGTGGGAGTTTGTTCATCCTCAGTTTAGTTTATATTACAAAAAGGAAAAAATATCCAATATATTATAAATATGAAATGTCATACACCAAAGAAAAAAAACCACATCACCACTTTCACCACTTTTATTCGGTCTGAAGACTGAGTGGCCGAGTGGTGTAGGCATTAGCCGCGAAAGCTCAGTAGGTACGTGGGTTCAATTCCTCCCCTTGGAGGTAGCTGTACTAGGTATTTTTTCTTTGGTTTTTGACACTTATTCATATCATATACACTTTCCTAATTTGTTTTGTATAATAGTGACAGTACTTAAATCACAAATCAATAAATATTTAATAAAATAGTTTGATTTGTTCTACAGAAATTTATTGTATAAGTAGGTATAATTTCATGTAGTCTTTTTTTTTATTTTAGTCCAGAAAGAGCAAGAACTTTAAAGTTACATCGGATATATTATGCGATACAACAATCCAAATAGAGACGAAGCTCAAGTAACTTTCGAGAAAGCTAAATTAACTTAATTGATCGATTTTGAAGAGCTCGGTTTGTAGAGATACGGTAAACAGCTGTCCAGCTCCGGTTTGATTTATACAACGACGATTTTTTTCAACTTTTCACTTACTTTCTGAGAAGGTACTATCAAAACCTACATAAGTATTTAGGGGTAACGGCCAAAGTGAATACATGCCAATAAAAAACGATAGTTTCCCGACTATTAAGATTTTCGACAAAGTTGCTTCTTTTGGAGGTTGATTATTCATATCATAAACAAATCTGCAGAAAATCAGAACAATCTGTTTTGGCCAACTATCCCGTTGTATCTGCAAGTTACTGAACTATTTACGGTAGTAAAACGAAATAAATACGAACAATAATTTTTAATTTCTTTAGTCATTAATATGTATGTAACTTTGTATGTGGGAAACTGTTAAGTAGGTAGTTATGAAAAATGCATTAAAGTAAAACATACAACAGACGCTGCTGAAGCAAAATGTAAATTCACTGTGATACAGTATTTCAAACTTTAATTAGTATTATGACACTTATGCTGTCCATGATAATTTATCAACGCAATATGAAAATGGGGGTCCATTAGTTTGATTTAGACGTGAAAGTGCCGAGTCTGCGCCTCGCCTGCGGACGCTAGCGCATCTTCCATTTGCATACGTTTGCGCAACAACTTCATCTTTAAAGTTCAATAGGTCGGGTGCACTTGCCGGCGAGCTAATGTACGACGATGGATAATAAAAACTGTTATTTTACAGGTACTTTAATATTCAATCAATTACAGAACAGCTTGCTTAGTCGGTCCTTGCAGTATTAGTAATTGAGGAATCTACAACGCTTTAATGGTAGTACAACGACATGATAATATTGTGAGATATCTTTTAACTCACTCGGACAACTTTCGTATTTTCCTATAGGGATTATAATTATATTAGATCTTACTACGAGTATGATTAATTGTGTGGCCTTAGTAGTTCAACCATAAATCGGTATTTGTTTTACATTGCACTTAGTTTGGAAATTCAACTTATACGGCTTCTAAAGAAAATCTGTTGTATATTGACTTAGATATCGAAACAATAATGGAATTCATGTAATGAAGACACTATCGCAGTTTAACACATGGAACTTAGTTTAAAAGGGCTTGCGCATGTCAAGTATCTATGCAGGTTGTCGCAGTGATGATAGCATCAGAGTCAAGCCACGAGATCGACGACGACACAGCTTGAATAAAACAGTAAGCGCATGTTAAATCAAAATAATGTAGCCAATGTTATTTGACATTGAACGTCAATCGATGCAGCATGTAGATGAACGCGATGTTTTAATTCCAATACGTTTTAATTACAATAATAATAAATATATATGTATTTTTTTGTGAAACGCATATTATAACTCCTTCTGCAGTTTGCCTTTTTTTTGTAAACGTTGATTATAATATCATGCTTTTAATTTTATTATTACAATAACCGGTTAAGAGCATGTCGGGCATATAAACTGCTAAGTTGGCCGGTTTTTTTCTATGTTGTTCCTGTTTGTATTGCATCTAGCTAAACTTGACATGCACAACTATGACATCTCTGGATTTTGCCGATGTTCAGAGGTAGCTTCTGTACCAGGCATCACGTATACACGTTTTGATACCGTTGTAAATATATTCGATAAACGTAATTAAAAATAAGAGTCTCGGCAAAGTATACGATTTTTTACCGTCTGGTGTAAAAACTTTAGGTGTATGGGGCCCCAGCGCACGCAAATTGTTTGCCGAAATCGCGAAACGGCTGGTTGACTAAAGACCGAAGAGCTGGCGACTTTCATACAGCGTATGTATTGCCATACTGCGCGAAAATGAAAGCAGCATCCACGGTACAATTCTAAAAGGGCCAATATTAGATAACGGTTAGGCTAGTTAGATTAGTTAGATTTAATTTATGTATGTATATCAAGGTGTATTCACAGCTTTAGAATTTATTAAACTAAGTAAATAATTAAGTAACTTTCTTACATGTTGGCTTATAGATAAATCCGAAGGTATCTCATCAATCCATTCTTCGAAAGTGAATAATTGTGAAACTATTTTATGTTGCCATTTCAAAATGGAGCGTGTTTGTAACACGTGACAGTACTCCCCGCCATACTCGCGCATCTCGTGTCATTCGTCCGGCTAATCTATGAGCACGCCGTTACGGTCTCTAACAAAAACATGTTTTTTGCGGTTTTTTGAAAAATATTTCAAGGTGTGAGTCATGTGTTTTCTCATTTTCGATGCTTGCAATGCTGTCATTAATGCCTGTTACTTAATAATTAGTTATCTGGCCGTAATACCCTTGCATTCAACTCCTCGTGTCTCAACATTTGGAGGGTAGATTTTGCTTTCATTTTCTAATTGTCGAAAAAGGCAAAGCGGGCAGGGTAATGTGGGCACTGTCCGCTTTGCCCGGTGTGTTTTTTACAATATAAATTTAGTTGAAAACTGGTATATTTATAAAACTAAGCCTCCCAGCATCCCAACGTCCCAACAGAAACGTTGTTTTGAATGCCACGAACTTTAGAGGACCCACCTGTCGAGTACTGAATTAAATGTAATGACTGCGACTCGTGGGCTCATGTATCTTGGACATGAGATCCAGAAATCAGGTACGTTTATTGTATTATGTGTCAGGAAATTAAAATATATTTTAATATTAAAAAAGGTAACTACTAGATGGTTATGCCTGAATAATATTCATCGTCATCATCATATCAGCCGATAAACGTCCACTACTGTACATAGGTCTCCCTCAAATATAGCTACAATGACCGGTTCTGCGCGGCTCGCATCCAGCGGACTCCTGCAACGTCGACTAGGTCATCAGTCCACCTTGTGGAGGGGCCTACTCACGCGCCCCTTCCGGTAAGTGGCCTCTACTAGAGATCCTGTTCACCCCAACAGCCATCAGTTCTACGTGCAATGTGCCCTGCCCACTGTCACTTCAGTTTAGCGATTCGGAAAGCTATATTACTTTGGTTCTGCTGCAGATGGCCTCATTTCTAATTCGATCACACAGTGAGACTCCTAGCATAGCCCTCTTCATTGCCCTTTGGGTGACTTCGCTTTATCCCAGGCCATGCCCGTTTTGCCCTAAGCCGATGCCCACTTTAGGCCACCCCCTAGGGCAAAGCGGGCAATCGTAGAGGTTTTTAAAATTGCGTATAATTCTTTTGTTTACCATTTTTAGATAAATTAAGCCATCCTCCATCGAAAAATATTAAACAATGTACCCTTTGGAAAAAAAAAGAATAAGCTAGCTAGGTTAAATACCACTTTTTTTTCAACTCTCCCTTAAGGTGCCCTCTTTGAGCCACCTTCCCCTATGTATTGCCATACTGCGCGAAAATGAAAGCAGCATCCACGGTACAATTCTAAAAGGGCCAATATTAGATAACGGTTAGGCTAGTTAGATTAGTTAGATTTAATTTATGTATGTATATCAAGGTGTATTCACAGCTTTAGAATTTATTAAACTAAGTAAATAATTAAGTAACTTTCTTTCATGTTGGCTTATAGATAAATCCGAAGGTATCTCATCAATCCATTCTTCGAAAGTGAATAATTGTGAAACTTGGTATTTATACTCTTTTCGATTGAACGCGGCACGACCCTTTAACGTTAAATGTCTCGAGTAAAATAGCTGGACTTTTGAATCTGTAGTATCAGTAAAGTCAACTCAGGAGATCGTTGGATAGAACGTTACAAGCATAGATAACTCGGGTCTAGGCTCCAGATATTTATTGGTATCCTCTCTTATTGGGTGGCCTGGTATCAAGTAGTTTTATCAGGAATGTGAAGGCTTGTATTGCTTTCCTACAAAGATGCATGGGAGAAAATGTAAATTCTGTTTTGCTCTATCAATTTTAAGCACCAATAAAATATGATTTTGGTTTAGTATATGTTATGTTATGACTACGCTAAGCTCTACTAACTAACCTAGCATAATGATTTGCACAATGTACCTTTATCGATAATGTGTGAAGAATATAAAGACATCATGTAAAAAACTTACTTATGTAGTATCAAATACAGCCCTAGCTATATTAACAAAAGAGGGACGGATAGACTATCTGGCGGCGAGATACTGTCGCGCCAATCATGTGCTAAGCATAAAGTCGTGCTTTGCTGTGTGTCGTAATTTTATAGCGTTAGCCAATTAAAGGAACTTCAGTGAGGCTCATATAAATTGAATGTTGTACCCCAATTTCAGGGTCTATTTTTCTACGTCCATTTCGTACGTACGTTTGTCTACTTTCAGCGGTGTTTTACACTTGTCTCACTCGAAGGATCAAGAAACATAATTTGACCCAAGGCTTCATACTAACAACGAAAGAACCTATGGTACGATAACTAATGGTTTATGTACTCTGTTATTCCTATGATTTAATTAGATCGTAAAGATAAAACAGATTGCCTAGCTTGAGAGCCGTATTTCCACATCCAATAATACTTACTGAATTGCTTTTTATACAACATATCCTTAGTCAAATTAGTTTTCATAAAAATTTCAAACGTGTTGAGTTTAAAGTCCCTCGGGGACATAAAATGGCACTAGCTATAATAGGGATGATCACTGTAGTTAAAATAAATTATTTAACATTATGCACGACATAATACACGAAGACATTATTACTAAGATGTAGATTGCAGTAATTTTTGTACAGAACTTCTATTTAATAAATTGAAAAGAACTTAACAGTGTAGGTCATTTGGCAGTACTCAAACGTGACGTCACTTTTGCGTATTTCATATAAAATTCCTTATTGGTGATCGTTTTGACAGTTCGAAAAAAGATGCTGATTTGACTTGCCAGTCATCATGCCTATTATATTTCCGCTGCTTTCTATAGTATACTATCCATAGATCTCTGTCTGTCTACCGGTGGCAGTAGAAAAAAAAAAAGAAAAATCGCGGGTAAGCAACACTTCTTCTTCTTCTTCTACCTAGCGTTATCCCGGCCTTTGCCAGGGTCCGCTTTCCTGCTACATTTCCTCCACTTTACGCGATCCTGGGCATCTTCTACTGTAAGCCCATTCACACTCGTGTCAGCCTTCACGACATCTAGCCATCGCTTCTTTGGTCTGCCGCGGGGTCGGGGGCCGTCAAGGGCTAGGTTAAGGCATATGTTTCCTACGTAATCAGGTGGCCTACGACAAACGTGACCAAACCACCGAAGACGGCATTCTTGAATCTTCTCCGCTACGTCACGGACTCCGAGGCTACCACGGATGTACTCGTTTCGAATGCGGTCAGCACGCTTAACGCCGCACATCCATCACAGCATCTTCATCTCTGTAACGCGTAGCTCCTGAACGTGCCCTCCGAGAACCGGCCACGCCTCGGCGCCGTAGATTAGGACTGGGCGGATAATGCACTTATACACTAGCCTTTTGAGTCTAAGTGGTATTCTGCGATCGCAGATGACTCCTGTAACCTCCCGCCATTTAGACCAAGCTGCGCTAATTCGGGCTTTAATGTCGTGGTCAATGGTCCCGGACTCGTGCAGTACTGATCCCAGGTACTTGTCTGTTTTCAGGGCAAGTTCATTCCCTATGTTGATGGGACTGGGATCTGTACTTCCGCAGGCCATGTATTCGGTCTTCGTGACATTTAGTTTCAGACCTCCGTTCTCAAGCGAGCCCTTCCACCGGTTCACTTTCCGCTCCAACGCCTGTTTGTCCTCATCTGTCAATGCGATGTCATCTGCATACATAAGCAACCACGGCGGAGGATCTTGTATCTCCGCCGTGACGACATCAAGTACCACACTAAACAGAAAAGGGCTTAGGGCGGAGCCCTGGTGAACACCGACTGTGATGGGGAAGGGTTTCGTGTCGCCAACGGAGGTCCTTACCAAAGAAACCGAATCACGGTACATGTCCCGGATAATGTCAATATAGATCTGTGGCACGTTCTTAACCTTCAATGCCCACCAGATCATCTGACGAGGGATGCAATCAAAAGCCTTTTGCAGGTCAAGAAATGCCATGTAAAGGGGCTTTCTTCTATCCCTATAGGCTTCAGTCAGAGTTCTGAGGGCAAATATGGGATCAACTGTGCCACTTCCAGGACGAAATCCGTATTGACATCCCGAGACAGTGCATTCATGCCGCAGCCTCGAATCGATTATGCGTTCGAAGAGCTTCATGGTGTGACACATAACCTTAATACCTCGGTAGTTCCCACAGTCTTGTACGCTACCTTTGCCTTTAAAGATTGGCGAGATGATGCTCGATCGCCAAGCATCGGGCATCCGTCGGCTGGTTAGTATACGGTTAAAAAGGTCAGTTAACAAGTCCACACCACGATCGCCCATCGCTTTCCACGCTTCTATCGGCAAGTCGTCGGGGCCAACAGCTTTCCGGTTTTTCATGCCACGAAGACATTTGCGCACCTCGTATTTGGTAATCGGGGGTACAAGTCCACAATTGGAAGGCAATTCTGGTGGAGAAGAACCAACTGAATGTTCAGTATTCAATAATTCGTGAAAGTAATCCCGCCACCTCTCTTTCACTTTGACCGTGTCCCACAGCAAGTTGCCAGTTGAATCCTTAACGCAAAGACATTTGGTGATATCTTGCGTGGCTTTGTGTCGAGCTGCAGCTATCTTGAAAATGGTCTTCTGGCCCTCCCTTGTTTCTAGATTCTCGTACAAGGGAGACATCTTTCGATGTTTGGCTATAGCTACAGCTCGTTTTGCGGCAAACTTGGCAGATTGGTACGCAGCTTTGTCTTGAGGTGTTTCAGACTGTTGCCATACCCTGAACCGTTTCTTCTTCTCCAGAATCGCCTCTTGAACTAAGTCATTCCACCACCATGTCTCCTTGTCGATGACGCGGCCTCCCTTGGAAATTCCTAACACACGCTTCCCTGCGCCAGTGATATCCGCCTGGATCCGGTTCCAGCAAACTTCCACCGAGTCTTGCGAGCACGTACTCAGACTTAGCTCTGCCGTGGCTTTTTGGAAGCCACTTTCATCGGATCCATTCAGACGCCACCAACGAGTTCTAGCAATGCGGCGCTCGGGTATTTTCTTTTTAGGTACTACCAGTAGGTCCATGACAAGAATGCGATGTTGTGAGATGAGACATTCTCCGGGAATGACTTTACAGTTCGATACTTTACCGATTTGGCATCTCCTTATGAGCAAATAGTCAATCTGGGTGCAATGCTGTCCGCTCTTATATGTGATGAGATGTTGATGTTTCTTCTCGAAGAACGTGTTGACGATAGTTAGGTCAGCTAACAGGCAGGCCCGGAGAATAGAATCTCCTTCTGCGTTAGCGCGACCGTAACCGTAGCTACCATGAACACGCTCAAACTCTTCAGACATTTCACCCACATGGCCATTCAGATCTCCACCCACAACTATACACTCAGAACGTGGTATGCGCTGTAGTAGGTCTTCAAACTTATTCCAAAATCCCTCCTTCTCAGACTCTTGACAACCAACCTGCGGAGTGTAGCCACTGATTAGATTGGTAACATTGCCTTCAATCAAGACCTTCACCCGCAGGAGTCTGTCGTCGATCCTGTCAACCTCCAAAAGGCCGTTTTGGAATTCTTCAGACAATACTACAGCTACCCCGTTTTTCCCCGAAGGAGAACCAGAGTATACTAATTTATACCCTTGGCCTATATCACGCGACTTGTTTCCCTTCCAACGAGTTTCCTGCAGAAATGCAGCATGCACCCTGCGTCTGGTCAGCACATCGGCCAACTCAGTGCATCGTCCTGTGAGCGTTCCTATGTTCCAACTTGCAAAGCGGAGCTTTCTGGGTACTAGCGTCTTCAGCCGAGCCCGTACTTGACCCGGTAGCCCTAGCCCACTTATCACAGGTGTAGGGCGATGTGCCTGCGCGTCGTTATGCGGCGACGCCCTAGCAGTTGTACCCAAGTTGTAATTTTTGCTACTCATTTTAAATGACGTTTCCTGGTTTTAATAGAGCGACTGCCGTCTGACCTCTTAACCCCGTAGGGAAACCAGGGGGGCACCAGAGCCTCGTTTGTTGATTAGCAGGATGACCACGAGCAGGTGAGGTTGGTTTCAGGTCCTTAAGTTGATAGTCAGACCACTTACATCCCCTTGCGGGTAAGCAACACTGCATTCGAATAATTCCATAGTTGTGTTTTGAAAAATTAACTAAAGGTAAAGGGCGCGACAATTAGTTATTGTTCGAATAACATTGCCGTTTTAAAATTGTGGCCATATTTGAATTTGCTTTACATTGCTATGACAAAAAAATCTAGACAGTTTATATTTTAAATATTGATATTTTTATTATTTTTCCAAGGAGAAAATATCTTGTTGGGCACGTAGTTAATCCTGTTCAGAATCGGAAATTTAATTTCAATAGCTTCGTTGTAATACAATATCAATCGCGAAAACTATATTGAGCATCGGGACTGGCATTCTATTAATTCAGGCTCACGTACAGTATTGTACCTTGTACCCAATGTATGCGTGTGGGCTATTGTAATAAAGCATCGATCATATTGGTGCGCGTGCGCTCATCGCCGTTAGCTAAGCAAATCGAGGGGTGGATACGGAAATGTGATAACATAGATCTAACGGACTGGAGCTAATAAAGCTTCATAACAATTTGTGAGCGGAGTCGTACAGCGGTGTATGAAATCATACACCAACAAGTTGATTTAGCTTACGACTTCATCGGTACTTGGATTGATTGATAACATCGCGTTTCAGTATACTCAGTATGAACCCTGAATCTCTTAAATAACGTCTTTGAGTATATGACGATATGTCTGATAAAAATAATATGTAGATTTATACAACTGGTATATCTGTTGAAAATTGCTTAAACTTAAGTATCTTTGTACCAACAATATCATTAGTTCACTACATTTATAACGCCTCAGCATTGTGTTGGAATGAATCGTGCAAAAGTGCACCATCGCGGATCCTCTAGACAATGGGTAATAGCGAACCAATGTAATGCAATACAAATTCCTAACGAAAATCTATACTTTTCCTAACCAATGTCGGTATATTCAAGTATTACTTCTTTTTCATTGTTCTATGCAAATTACAGTCTGCATTTGTTCAAGAGATTGGCATACCTACATGTTAATTTGTTATACGCATTGTTGAAGTTAAGCTTGCGAGTGAAGTTTAATGCTGCTGTAAAAGGCAATCTTCGGAATAGCTGTGTTAATTGTTCTCGTAAACGGTTGGGTTTACGATTTTCTATGATCGATAGTTGTAATATGCAATTCTAAATAAATAATAACTACTCGTACGTCTGGGAAATATAAAAGTTTTCATCATGACGACAGAAAAAAATGTAACTTTCATGCCATTTGCGTTGATAGAGACATTATCATTTTAACAAGCTTTTATTTAGGTGCGTTTAATGTTTTTTATACAAACCAAGAGTAAATGTTCGTGTTTCATGCATGGCCAAAGGTGCGGTTAAACTAGAAGAGCATTCGCTGTTCTAACCTCCCACTCTACGAAATTCGATCGGTACGCAAAACGTGATTGGTTGATTTCGTAGAACGGGCGCTAGAACAGCGAATGCTCTTTTGGTTTAAACGCACCTTAAGGGTGCGTTCAGACCAAACGAGCATTCGCTATTCTAACCCACTACTCTACGAAATTCGATCGTTACACAAAACGTGATTCGTTGATTTCGTAGAGTGGGGGATAGAATAGCGGATGCTCGTTTGGGCTGAATGCACCTTAGCATACATTTGTGAAGGAGAATGAAAGATGATGAGTTTTTTTTTAGCATTTCAAAATGAATAGGTTTTGGGTGCTTAAATTTTCTCGCGCAAGATGACACTGGCCAGTCTATTTGTTAGCCCCACCTTGGCCCCACCAAAAAAATATGATAGACGTTTCTAGACTTAAAAAATATAATGGAAAATCGAATTAAAATATAAATACGACAAAATTTCGGAAACCATATAACATAAATTGTACTAACAAAAAAAAAACCGGCCAAGTGCGAGTCGGACTCGCGCGCAAAGGGTTCCGTACCATTATCAATTTATTATTAAAAAAATACAGTTAAATCAAACTACCTCAAAAAGTATAGGAGACAATTTAATCAAACCAAAAATCGTTGATAGAGCTTATTAATGTGTATAACATATATTTTTTTTAGAATTTTATATCGCGTAGTTTTAAAAATAGAGGGGGGAGGACACATTTTTCAGAATTTGAGAGCTGATATCTCGAAAACGATTTGCTTAAATAACAATAAGATGTATAAACCTTCATATAATTTTCAAAGACCTTTCTATTAATACCCCACACGCTTATATACAACAAAAAAAAATTTTTTATCCCTCAGTTACATGTATGGCGGGCCCCCACCCCAATGGTTTTTTTTACAATTTAGTATCATAATCCTGTAGCGGTTCATACAACACATATCCTTACCAAATTTCGTTACTGTAGCATTTATAGTTTCCGAGTAAATCGGCTGTGACAGACGGACAGACGGACAGACGGACATGACGAATCTATAAGGGTTCCGTTTTTGCCATTTTGGCTACGGAACCCTAAAAAGGAAGAATTTATTCAAATGTACGCTACCCTTTAGTGTAGGTACTTAATTACTTATAATTAATAAACCTTCATACATTTATTGCTGATTTTAAAATAAGTATCTGACATTAACATTTTACGAGTCATACATTTTAACAAACAAATTAGCGGCAAATTCTAAAGGTCATAAAGCAAAATACGACGTTATGTATACACGATGTAATGATTAAATGTAAAACCGTAATTGCTGTAGCTGTCTTTAGCATGTTCTCATAGATTACTTCTTTAAGCCCACTCCTGGGGGTATCTCATAAAGAACTAAAGGCTTCCAATGGATGGTTCAGCGCTGCGCCGCTCGTTAAATATGTAAAAACGTGGCCCGGCCCTGGCAATAAACTGTTAAACGATGTATTAAAATATGGTCCCGTGTACACGATTAAGCACTCTCGTAAATACACAATAATTGTATAATGTCGTTATATATGCAACTGATTTACTTATTGCCTACTTAAATACTTGGAGAATGATTTTAAATAAATTGAGATATAATAAAAATATATGTATGTCTGAAAGTCAGAACATTTATGTCGAATGATTTGTAGAGATGTACAGGTCTTTGTCAGGATGGGTATATAATAATACGAGTAACATTTGAATTAAATTATATTATGCTCATTTGGCGAGGTCTCCAAGCGTAGGTAGATGATTGTAATTTAATGTCATAACTTTAACAAAATAATTGAAGCCTAAATTACTCCTACGGTTTTTTATCATTCACCGTGTACAAGCTTTAAAGCTTTAAATATAAGTTTACGCTTTATAAAATTCTCAAATTTATTCAATGAAAATTCAGTTACATTTACTGGTTGTTTATTAATTTATTATACTTAAATCCTTAGACCATGCATGATTTCCTAATTTAATGGAGTCGAGTGGCGGGCACTGCGAGCTTATATTAAAATATTTCTAGTATTTAGGCATATACCGATAAAAAACTTCATATATCAAATAATAAAATCGGGTCGATATAGTTAGGTAGCTATAATTTCTAGCTTTGGAAATTAACCAGGAAGTCTTAACTTAGTACTTTTGTGTCACTACTGCATTTCAGGTACTCACAGTACAGCTTCTTCGAAACCTCTTCGAAACTATCTATTACAAACATTTTGTTATTTTTTTGTATGCAGTTTTCTAAATTATGGGACAGTCGTCAATATATCTGGGCATTCTTCCCGTGTTCCTTAAGATATCCTTGACTTATGCACAGTATCCTTACTCGTTTCTGGTGCTGATTTTGCTTCATTTAACTATTCCAAAGAGACTAAGATTTGTATATGATTATATAACTGATTAAAGACCCATAGAAAATTCACATATGTGTCATAATTCGAGTATAAATGCGCCCAAGGCAGAGGTATATTAATGAAAACGTGGAGATTTACCAGAAATATTGCTCACTTCTGCAGATCATGAAATAGTGTAGTGTGGAAATAAAGAGCTCGTAAAAATAGATTTGGAAGGGGTTCGGGAAAACTTGTATTGTGAATACTGAGATTGCAGTAGCAACAAAAAAGGACAAAAGTTAGCTAATTTAAGACCTCCTAGTTAATTACAAAAGCCAGAAATTACAGCTTTTTAACTATATTGACCCGATTTTTTCATTTGAATTTGGTAGTTTTTTTTCGGTACACCCCTTAATATAACGTATGACACAGTTTTTTCTAAAATTGATGTATTGATATTTGTTCCATGGGAAATCTTATTCAGAAAGACCATCTTAACACGTTTTTCACAGTTTGGATCACGACCCCGTTATCACCCTGTATGAAAAAACCTTAAAGTTATCTCCGTGAGTAATAAGAGAGTATCAAGGGCTCATTTTATAGATCGCTCGAATAGCCCTGTTCTGCAGAACAAAAATTGTGTTAGTCTCTGAATTGACAGTAGGTAGTACTGCCTACTGCCGTACTGCCCCATAGTAAAGTGTCATACGACAAAATGCTGTGCAAGCAACTAAAATATACTAACTGATCTCAGCCTGAACTGAGCTCAACTTTTGTCAGCCTCTGTAGCCTAGTTGGCAGTGACCCTGCCTACGAAGCTGGAGGTTCCGGGTTCGAATCCCGGCGAGGGCATTCTTTGTGTATTTATTTATCACAAATGTTTGTTCCTTGGTCATGGCCGTGTATGTATCTAAGTATCTATACATATCTATCTATTATATATACCGTCGCCTGGTACCCACAACACAAGCCTTAATTGAGCTTACCGTGGGACTAGGTTGATTTGTGTAAGATGTCCCAAGATATTTATTTTTTATTTTTTTTTTTATCTGTATCGACTTCAGTTAATCGACAAAGCTTGTACCTACATGGTCACATTTAAACTATATATCTAATGTAAATGTCTGTCTTAATAAGATAATACAGTGTGTAAATCTAATACGGGCGATAAATTAAACCAGGCATGGGATTCATTCGTGTAATCATGGATTACAAGGTTTTATTTAAAGTTACTCTTAATTACGGCCCCACAGAATTTTTTTAAGATTATCGGAGCAGCAATGTAGGTACGAACATTTGTTGTTGTTGACATGTCAGTTATGTCATCTGCTTTTGAAATTAGCTGTCAACGAGTGTTTAACTCGCGTATGTTGCTCTACATTGCGCGCCGAATTATTTTGTATGGAAAATTTTGTTGCTCTAATTTTAAGTAAAAGTTATTTGAATGTACTTATTATGTCGTAAACTAACACCCGTTAAAAGCTTCGCCCGTATTAGACTTACACCCTGTATAATAGCTCCTATAATCAATTTACTTTGTTAATTTCACAGTAGGTATACCATTCTTATGAATAGGATAAGTTAATGGGATTACTTTGTACGCTGCTTGAATGTTAAGATGTCCTAGTTCGTAATTCTAATATTGTTAGCAGATTATTTTCATAATCAAGACCCCGTGTAGCGCACTGACATTGATTTCTCTTTTAGACTTGCATAAGTAATTCAATTTCATTTGCCTAGACTTAGTGCCGTTTTTTATGCGACAACAACAATACCACAAAAACAAGCAGTCAAACGATTTCTAAAAGGCCTTTTGAAGAAAGATTAAACAAGATTCAAATAACCTATATTTATTTTACTAACCGGATTTAGAAATATTTTAATACAATTTCAAATATAATCAGAATGCCTTATAGGTCCTAAACATCCCCTGGGCGTGGATAAACGTAGGTACCTTTATTCATAAAACGCGTTAACTTTTATGTCGTACTATCGCTAGGGGGTCCGCAAACTTGTCGGATTTGCAATATGGTGCAAGTGTTTGAAAGGAGCGATGGCTAGACTAAAAGCGCTGGCGATTATACTACCGGTTAGATCTTTTTCCCCATTTACGGTTCTTGATGATGTCATTAAGTCCGTCTTTTTAAGAAGCGGATTTCATACTTGCTTAACTTTTTCCGGACTGTTGCTAGTTGTAGGTATAATAGCTCCCGAATTTCTAATCCCTGATAATAATGAAGGTACAACAGTAATGGTCATATTGCACTAGTTTTTTGTCGGATTTCTGACGAAATTGAACAATCGTTTGACCAATAATCGCTAGCGCTTAACACTCGATTTAAACATTTTTAACATACACACACTAAACCCTTTCGAATGCTAATGCGAAGCGTGACATATTAATGCTACATGGTGCCCCGCCATTACTCAGCATAATTCTAGAGTCTAATCTCATGTTCGAGGGCAGGTATAAGCCAAGCAGCATTATGGTATAACGCGACTTGGATCTATAATTATGGTCTCACAATGGATTTTATATTGTCAGTATTTAATACAAAAGTAACTACTTGAACTTATTCGGATATACATATGAACACTTGAAAAATGTTACCGATAAAAAGGTATACAATAATTGAAGGAGTTTTTCCGGGATTAAGCAACAAACCTACCGGGCACTGTTTCACGTAACTATTAGTATGGATTTATTGGCCACCCCTCCCACTCTGTGTTGACTTTGTATTATATCTGCAGGCTATACCGTCGCTGAGACACGATCCTTCATGATTTACTAAGGCTTGTGGATAACGGATGATCCAGTAACAGCTCCCATTTTGGATACTAGCCGATATTTATCTATTATCGGTACTAATCCCGTCTGTTATGTATTTACGTCTAAACTACTGAAAATTGTTTTATTAAATTTAGTTAATATGGAAATAATTTTTGCTCGGAAATGTCTGTATATCGGAGGTATATGTTATTGAACAAATTATATGATGATTACTTATGATTCTTATATCTAAGTGAGAACAGACAAAAACTACACCAGAGACTTGAATAATGCAATATACAAGGTATTTACGTTACACAATACGAAGAAAGTTATGAAAAATTTTGTAGGTAGGTGGTAGGTATAATTGTATTATTGTTGAATAATAATTAGTAAAAAACTTTTACTTTTATTTTTAATCGTCTTTACATCTAGTTCTCGACTTACCTCTAAGACAACCGTTGCTGCACATCCTTGGGTTATTAACCAAAATACCGTCTGTACCGACGCGTCATTACAGGCACATGTTCAGGTAATGATTCATTCCTGAGAGTGTGCAGTTCTAGTTAGTATATTTTTTTCTGAAGTAGCATTATATTAATTATTTTTATTAATTAAAATATTTTAAGAAACTTACTGTTTTTTACCTTATACGAGTATACCCGGCTTGAATAACTTCCATTTCTCGTATTTCGAACTAGCCTCAAGTTATTACGGATAGGTAATTCAACTGGGACAACTTTTTGCTGCGAACCACTCGAGTGATTTTTAACCGGTCAGTGTGGATAGACTTCACTTGATTTCAAATACTTACGACAACCCAGATACAAGATAGTGAAAAACTTGCATTCGAACACGAAAGTATTCGAGTACTTGTGTAAACTTTAGTCTTACCAGGCCTGCTACCACGAACACCGAACCGAAGTTCGCAAATTTCGGGGGTTTGTCTCTGTCACTCTAATGACGCCTTCGTTGGAGTGACAGAGACAAATCCCCGAAATTTGCGAACTTCGGTGTTCGCGGTAGCAGGCCTGTCTTACACGGCCTTTTGTACCTATCGTTGTAGGTACTTGGCCTTTCTTTACACATAGTGCAATGGTGTTGTGCCGATGTTTAAATTGATAATCATGAAATTATTTGATATATTTCTCCCGCATAAATATTAATCGTTTTCTATAAATATGTAGAGGTAAATAATATTAAATGGTATGACATACATTTAAATAATCAATAAAATCATCTAATTGGAAAACATCCAAAAAAGAAATCCTATTAATTTGGCTTTTATTTTGACATCGACTAGTACAGTCGGATTTCTTATAACAATAATTGGATTGCTTCAAGGTTATTCCGACTGTAATAGGAATTAGCGGAAACGAATGTTGTCCGGAGTTTTCTGTAATCTATTTGTAATCTTGTTACAAGAAATCCATACCTATTGCATTGGTACGGATTGACCTACCAAGTTTAAAGTAGGTATAGCGTATCCACTTTTCTGAGACCAATTTTGCCATAGTATTTGTATTGAAATTAATTTTAAAAGTAGGACTAAGTATATGAAAACCTAAGACACGCCACATGTATAAAGTCATATTGAGCAAGTTTTAATATTGGGACCGACACCGAAACAAATTGACTATTTAATAGATTTTGGTTGTGTGATCTTGACATTTTGTGTAGAGAACTTTTTCGAGTTTTTGGGGTTGTTCCAATAAAAAAGGTTGCTCAGACTTATGAGTAGTATAGGGCGACTAAGTTTTTCAGTGGCCAGGAGAATGCATTTCCAACTCTCTATCAAATAGTGTTGCCACTGATGGTTACTAGGTATGTTTAAAACTTAATAATTTTCCCTAGATATATTATAAACTTGGTCCGTGTGATCCTAGCGTCCTTAGTCTCTTCAACGGAAAAGACTCGGACACCACAGGAGACCCAAGAGCTGACAGATTCCTCGCTCAACGCTTAGCAATCCAGCGAGGAAATATTACCAGCGCTTTAGGTACCATGCCGCAGGAACCTGTATTAGGTTTATTTTAGTATTTATCCAGTTTTAGTTTAATACTCTTAATTCAGTACAGGTGGTCCTTTTTTACGCACGAGAAGTGGTTAATTTCTTATCAGGTCGATACTTCAGAGTGCCATCTGTACTGAAAAACGTCTTAAGATACATGAGCGAAAATAAGGAATTTTGTAACTCGTATCGTTATAAAACTATTAAAATACTCCCTTGGGTCGTATTTTAATTTATCGACACTCGTTTCGAACTTCATTTTTCGCATTTGTATATTAATGTACTAAATATTATACGTAATTGTAGTTTAGTTTGCTTGAATAAAACTAGTATTTTATATACAATCATTTACTTATACTTACACGTTATTGTTACAGTGAGATGGCGCGGTGGATCGCGCTGCTCCGGCATGGGCAATCACCGATCTGGCTTCTTATTTTCTGCCTATTCCATTTGGCTGAAGCGACACCGGGTAAGTTAACAATTTAATCAGAAATAAATTACATGCAAATAAATGATATGATATAATAATTAAACATGTTGACTGCATTTCCTCCCATTAATCGTAAAAAGTACCTTACATGCTTCGACGAAAACATCCATTCATGGATGCGTCCGTTTCACGTCATCTGCGATAGGTATTTAATGCCATGGTTCATTTGAACTTTGTAGATATCCTATTGCTAACTTTATAAAGATTAGTTAAACGTTCATAATCGACATTCCACCTGATATAATATTAATTAGGAAGTATCAGTTACGAGACAAATATTAATTAAGAAATGCCAACAAATAATTAAAACTTCGCTAACTATTTATAACGTTCTATAAAGTTAGTAAAACTAGAAGACAGAAATGTTTTCTAATTGGAACAAATACTTATAAGGTCGGTTGTAAGCCACAAGCCGCCATTCATGGAACTCGGTGCACTTAAATCCATACTTATTGAGTACATAGTGTATTATATTTGTACTGATTACTACTTTCATTTAAGGTATGAACTCTTTATTTTAGCAAGATTAT
This sequence comes from Thaumatotibia leucotreta, assembly GCA_025490895.1. Taxonomy (NCBI): domain Eukaryota; kingdom Metazoa; phylum Arthropoda; class Insecta; order Lepidoptera; family Tortricidae; genus Thaumatotibia; species Thaumatotibia leucotreta. The sequence continues at coordinate 59,476 of JALPQI010001860.1, forward strand.
ATACTCGTATACCTAGTTACTTAATCCCGCTGATCTAACCACCTAATATGAAATAACCTTGTAATTAGAAATTTCCCAGACACGCCTGTTATTCCGAATGCAGATTGTTTTATTATCTTTATAACTGTGAGATACAGTTTTGTATATCTAATTTATTACCTATTATTTATATTTTGTTACTATCTTAAACCCGTTAAATGTTTTTGACTGCGACCTGTCAGATTTTTGTTTTTCTAGTAGGATCAGAGTTTTATTAAGACGTGAATTGTAATTTTTACAACTACATATTTTGAGACTATCTAGGAATTATAAGGGCAATTTCACTTTTAGGGACAACCCAATTAGTGTGAGAATAAAAAAACCTTAATTACAGTCAGGTTTGTAACGATAATGAAGTACGATAAGTATCTTTCGAAATTTAAACTAAACATAAAAACCGAGTTTTTATTGAAATTTAGTCCCTAATTGTGGTTACAAACCTGACTGCAAGTTTTTTTAATCTGACGCTAATTTGGTGTCCCTAAAAGTTAAAAAACTCCTAACGAACAACTACAGAGCGTAAACTAAAATTGCTCTTTTGATGGTCGGTACGTTGGCATGCGAGCATAGTATACACATCATTTCATAAATTTATGATTCAACGTCTGTTAAAGTTTGATTATTCATGATGTAAGTTATGGTAAATTACTTCATAACAATTATTTTACGACCCCTTCACTTCCTCTTCTTATCTTTAGTAGGTACCTAAAATATAACATTTTCATGTTTAGATGGATTTTATGTTTTAGAATTGCTCTAAACGAGAATGAGTTATTTGAAAATAATCATCATCGGTTTAATATTCACCGGAATCACCGGCTAAGCTTTCCTGAAATTTAATAATATTATTATTATATTATAAATTATCTACTGTCCTATTTTGCCACTTGCCATAAGAGCGCTTAGACATTTAAATAAAAGGTACAAGACAATGCCATCCTCATGGTAAGCGACAAAGTGGTACATTTTTAATAAAACGTTCACATTTTAAAAAGCCCTAAGAATCATCGAATTTAACTTGAGTCAAAATACCTATAATTAAAAGGTAAGCTTTACTATTTGGACAGCGTTATGGAATAAGTGATCAAGCGACAATTGGTTAAAATGAGATATACGCTCAAAAGATTGGAAATTTGAAGGAGTGTACTTTTAAGCGCATTTTTAAAGTAAAAACTATCGTTTTCACTAGGAACTTGTAAATGTGTTTAAAATTATGGTATATGTAAAAAAACACTGCATTTAGCACATCTAGAAATAATTAAAATCTTTATAATGAGGGTAATTTATTTCGTAGCAGCATTCTACGTGACATATTTCGCGCTTTGAATTCTTGGCGATATTCGACCTGCATTTAAATCTTTATTTTCTCCATTTGGTCACTTAGTTTGATATTCCATAAGGAACTCCATTGTATATACGGCATTTCATTATTATTTATAGTAGTTATGTACTAACTCATAAAAAACCTATTAAATTTAATTAATGCCAAGCTTACGGCTTTAAAATTTACCATTACCTAAATAATCTCTCTGGGTTATTATAACAGGAATCTACCTCCACTTATGTAAAATAAAAGTACTTTTAGGAAGGTGATAAATTGATAAATAATATATGAAAGATTGAGTATGTGCAGCTTTGATCGATGTTATTATTGATTGATTTTCTTGATAATACGTTTTTATACTTAAAGACTTGACAGTTAATAGACGCAGGCGACACCGCCGGATAAAGCTAGTTTCTCTAAAAGGGCATTCAAGTCCAGATGAAGTAAAGCCTTAATTAGAACTGTGTTCTAATCAACGTTACTACTAAATTCACACTAACGTTCTTATTCCGTTTCTCTTGTATCAGAAACGTAATGGGCTGTTATCCGATAACAAGGTACACCTAAATACTTAACCCTTAAATTGGCAATGTACATCACAATGTACATAGTCATTGACCCACTTTTTGTATTTTTTTCTCTCTACGCAATGGCGAGGAGGCTGGAACGCACGTTTTTTTTATTTGCCAATTTACGGATTACGTAGTTTTATGACTTGACTTTTATAAATCGAGACCATTTTCGTATTCACGTTAATTTAATCACTATCTGTTTGGATACAGTATTTAATAAGTGTCGTTACAATAAGTAGCTTCTTAGTTAAGCTACAAGATCGGTTTTGTATTCTCTAGAATATTCCCACAGCTTTCCTGTCGATTGCATTATTTATGACCGTTTGTTATTTTAATGAAACATAACCATGCATTTCTAGTTGTCTTGCACTTCCGTATTGCTTCAGTATTGTAAAGTAATTAGCGCTGTGTGAATTATGTTCCTTTTGGTACATGCGATGATTGCTCGCAGATATTTTGTACTTATGGACTGTTCCTTTGATTACACTGCAGGAAGCGCATTGTGATCAATTCGGGAAACATAAATAAAATGAATACCTATTTATTTTAATCATCATCTCAGCCATAAGACGTCCACTGCTGACCATAGGCCTCCCCTCTGGACCTCCACATGTACCGGTTAGATGCGACCTGCATCCAGCGTGTCCCGGCGACCTTCATAAGGTCGTCTGTCCATCTTGTGGGTGGACGTCCTATGCTGCGTTTGCCTAGCCGTGGTCTCCACTCGAGCACATTTCGACCCATTATTTAAATCGTTTGTCAATAATTAAATGTGATAAATAAGTGATGTAATTATGCAGTGCGCCGTAAATATAATATAGGTTTATATTTATATTATTTGAATTCTTGTGTTAATTCCACAGGACCATGTGACGTAGAAACCGGCCAGGCCAGCATCATCGTGGACATAGAGGAGAGCAGGGGAAATCGTAAGTGATGAATTATTTATAGCTGACTAGCCTTTTATTAAACGCTCTACTTTCTAGTACTTAGTATTAATAGAAAAAAAAAAACATTATCAATGTCAATATCATCCGATGATAATTTATTTTTAACAGGCTATATTGTACAAATGTACCTACATGTCTAATTATCTAGGTACCTACATCCGAAACCTGACATTGGTGTACGCTAGTTAGTTGTTCACAATAAGGTTTTCCGTCTGCTCCTTCGCCTTTTATATCATTAATTTGGTTAGCTAGCTTAGATCATAATCATGGTGAAGTTAAATATTGAAGCACTATAGTAAACAATCCGTGTATTTTTGTAGTTGACGTTTTACCCGCTTCAAAAAAGGAGGAGATTCTCAGTTCAACTTTTGTTGTATGTTACCTACTCGAAGTCGGTTTTTAGCTTTCCGTAATAAACTAGGAACCTTTAGTTTCGCTAAGTCCATCTGACAGCATAGCTGAGTTACCGTTAGTAGATACTAGAAAATTGCAATTTTAGTACTAACCGTTATTATAAATCGCGCCACCAAAGTGATAGAATGAAATAGAAAACTTTTTTGAAATCAATGTTTTGAAGATAACCGCTCCAGAATAAAAAAATCTTCGTCAGTCTTGAATATTAGGCTTATAATATAACAGAACTTTAAAATAAAACTATTTCGAACATAATTGGCTCAGCAGTTTTTGAATATCTAACTACGGAACCCTACACTAAGCATGTCCCGACCTGCTCTTGGCCTGTTTTCATATTTTTATAATTCGGTGTTTATGTCGGCAGAAGTAAACCAAAGTACGATACCAGCGGAGTTGCCGATAGTGGGCGAACCTGGCGTGGACGTATTGCTATCGACGGTGTTCCCGAAGGGCCCTACGTTGTTCCAGCTGGACGGCAAGCGATTACAACTACTGCAACCACTCGATAGGGATGCCGACAACCTATCACATATGGTGTTCCAGGTATGTTCATATTGTATAACACTAGCTTTAGTCCTAGAATGAGTGTAGCGCGGGTCATACAGGTTAATCAAAACAATAATGTAGACACGCTCAAGCCAAGTTCTAGTAACAGAACAGGCGAGCAGCACCGTGTGTAGTAACAAGGTGCATTCAGACCAAACGAGCATTCGCTATTCTATCCCCCACTGTACGAAATCAACGAATCACGTTTTGTGTAACGACTGAATTTCGTAGAGTAGGGGGTTAGAATAGCGAATGCACCTTTACACGAACCATTTGGAGCCACTTTTGACTCCGTCATAATAAATTTTTCCGTGGGCAATGGCTTCTGTGCTATTAACTATTTTATGGTTTAATCATACGGAAATATGAAAGAGGAGACACAGTCTATGCGCATTGCAAGATAGATCAATAATTAAACGTTAATTAAACGTTTGCAATGTCCTGTGGATTCCACAAATTAAATTAGTAGGTTTTATTGTTTAACTCGCTGTAATACTAACACAGTCGATATTAAAAGTAATCAGTGCTTTTAGTATTGACCTTACCTATTTTGTTTGTAATAAAGTTAAATAGTACAACAAAACTGTAAGAATCTACTACATAGTACTACCTACCTAGTTTTGAAAAACCCGTACCTAGGTACTTATCTTTTTCAAGTCATGGGAAAATAAATAAATACCTTGTGCGGCGTACCTAGCTAAAGTGCTAAACTAAAATGTCCATTCGAATCTGCGAGGCACTATTTAGTCAAAGCTTTGTATCAACAACCGCAACCCGTTATCCGACTTGAATACATTGTTTTCGTTTTTTATAGCAGTACTCTCAGTGTCTAATTTTAACACGTGTGAATGTAAACTTAATTAGCTTGAAAAGATGGTCATCGTAAAATGAGGTTCAACCAACCATAAATATAAAGTTCAAACACCTATACAATAGCTTAATTGGGCTAAAATATTATTTCCTATAGAGAAACGTAGAGGTGAATCTGCATATTGATGTCAATATAATCCGTTAAGTTGTTAATGAATGATCGCCGCCTACAGGTACTATAGCTTAATGAAGTTAAAGATGTATCACTTTTATAGTTACCATTGATCTGCCTGGTATATATAATCTTTGCCGCGTGATATTCTGAAGTGTAGTTAATAACCCTTTCTTTGCTTAAAGCTTTTATTTTACTTGCAATGTAGGTATTTAAGCATGTAATTTAGTTCAATCTGAAACCAGACAACCTCAGCCGTTACAACTGAAATGTTACAACTATACATATCAGTTGGTATGACAATGGAATCTGAACGAAGCCACGGAAACTTAGGAACGAAACGAAATAACCTTGCCAAAGGGCTCATTATTGTAATTAGACATGTGTTAATAAGTACTACATGCTACTTAAAGTACAAGTTACATGTTCTAGTTGACTTTTAATTGGACCAGTAGTTTTATTCTTATTGAGGATATAGGGCACTTTACAAAGACCAATAATCTATAATACCTTAATAAACCAACTTAAATCACAACCATCAATTGTCCAGTGTTGGTATGCGGATGACTCCTCTGCTCAAGGAACCTTTAAAAATTTAAGACAATGGTGGGATAAAATTTGCCAATTAGGCCCCGCATACGGCTACTTCCCTCAAGACAGAAAGTCTTACCTAATCGTAAATGAGAATGACAAACAATCCGCGCAGCAGATATTCAAAGGAGTTAACATTACCATAACAACCGGCACACGCTTCCTCGGTAGCTACATTGGCGAAGGTAAAGAAAACTTTGTCAACAATAAAATCGAAAACTGGACTTCTATAATAGAAAAGCTCTCTGAGATTTGCAAAGACTCGCCACAAGCTGCCTATACTGTTCTCACTAAAGCCGCCCAATTCAAATGGACTTTTCTACTAAGAGTATTAGAAAATGCTAATCTATCCTTTGATTGTTTAACAAATATTTTACACACCAGTTTTCTACCAAACCTACTAGGCGGTGAGATAACTTCACTAGAAGCGGACTTATTTTCTTTACCTGTACACAAAGGCGGTCTAGCCATCCCCGCACTTTCTAAAATGACAAACTTAAATTATGAAACCTCCAAAAATGGCTGTTCAATCCTCTCATCCGCCTTAATTGAAAATAATGAACTGGACCTCACTCAACATCACATGTCCCTCGCACATTCAAGAAAGGAATGCCGGAAAATTAAAAATTCTCAAGATGATGTAACTTTGGACTCTATTTTAAACAAACTTTCTCCTAACAAAAAACGAGCAGTCGAACGTTCAATTTTCACGAAAACTAAAACTAAATCGTCTACTTGGCTCTCGGTTATCCCTACAAGAAAAGACCACTTTGACCTATCCCCAATGGAATTCAGAGATGCATTGGCACTAAGATACCACAGAACACCTATTTCCATGCCTAAATCATGTGACGGCTGCGGCAATGATGTTTTTGACGTGGACCACGCTCTCTGCTGTAAAACTGGCGGATTAATTACGCGCCGTCACAACGAAATCCGGGACCTATTTTGTGAGCTATGTCAGCACGCCTGGGGGAATGTAGTCAAAGAACCCCTCATCACGGAAGGTGACTGCGGACTTCGGGGAGACCTTTGCTGCCGTGGCGTTTGGGATGCACAGAGGGAGGCGTTATTTGATATCCGTGTCGTAGACACTGACGCTCCCTCTTACATCTCACGTCCGGTAGCAGCCGTACTTAAATCCGCCGAAGAAGAAAAGAAACGAAAATATTTGAACTCTTGTGAAAAACGGCATGCGACATTTACTCCCCTTGTAACATCCGTGGATGGGATATTTGCACCTCAGATGTCCGCTTTCGTGAAACATCTCGGCGAAGCAATCGCTGATCGTTGGGACAGATCCCTCAGCGTAGTAATGGGCTGGCTTAGATCGAAAATTATAATTTCCATACTCCGTGCTACAAGCATGTGTATTCGGGGTACGCGCCACAAATTTAACTCCTTCAAAAACTTCTTTGGCCTAAAAGATGGCGCAGCCCTACCCAATCTTTCGTCTACCTGACTAGAGTACCTAATATCTCCATCAGTGCTTGCGTGATAATAATTAATATTTACCCTTTGTTACTATATTTTTGTTAATAAATGATTTTCCCTCCCCTAATCTATAATACCTTTAAAAATCTGCCGTTATGCATCAAAATGTCAGATATAAATTACAAGTTTTTGTATTCTAGCTTGTTTTTAATTGGACCAGTTGTTTTATTGTTATTCAGCATACAGGACACTTTACGAAGTCTACTAAAATTACCTATGAGAAATCTGCCATTTTGCATCAAGAAATCATAAATTATTATACATCGTAATCCAATCGCGATGGTATACGTTACGCACAAATCTCGTAATTTTGTAAAGTGAGCGATCTTAACCCGGCCTAATCTTTCCAGCTGGTTTGCCAAGTGAAAGCTACGAACCGGCGGCGAACAACCACGGTGATAGTCCGGGTGTCGGACATCAACGACAACGCGCCGACCTTCCAGGGCGTGCCGTACGTGACCAACGTGTCAGAGGTGAGAACCACTAACAAAATAGCTCAGCTACTTACAGCAATTCAATGCGCAGTTAGCACAGAAACGCCCTGTATAGGGTATTCGATTTAAGTGCCAATTAACGCACCAGTTAGCTGGAGCGAACAATTTATAGCCACAATTGATGTGCAATAGAATGGAGTTATAGGAGTAATGAAATTTCATGAAGCTCTTTTCACATCATAGGTCGGCCAAATGTATGTATCAATTAAAATCGATACTGTCAATCCAAATTGTTCAGAAAAACTTTAATTGTGTGTTATACGGTGTGTAAGTCTAATACGACCGATAAATGAAACCAAGCATATGGGGTGCATCAGTGTAATCATTAATTAAGAGATTTTTGAAAGTTACGCTTAATAAAATTATGACCCTGCTGTAAATTTTTTAAGATTTTAGGAGCAGCAATGCATCTATAAACATTGTTAGGGCAGTTATGTGATGTCATCCGGTTTTGAAATTACCTGTCAAAGAGCGTTTAACCCATTGCACATGGCGCGCCGAATTATTTAGTATGGATATTTTTTGTCCTGTTATTCTAAGTTATCTAAATGGAGGTTAATTTTATGAGTCATGTACTTACTAACCTTCATTAAGATATTCGCTCCTATTAGATTTACAATCTGTAGAAATTTTGATTAAAAATCCCGAAGTTTGATTGTCACAAACTCTTACAACTGCTTTTTTATTCTTCTAGCGAGATAAAACTCTACACATTAGTATGTACTAGCTGTAGAGCTGCCCATGATTTTGTATAATTGTACATTTTAAGAAGTCCCTATAACTGAATTGTATGTTTCCAGCTTGTGCCTATTGGCACAACGGTGTTCGACAAAATACGAGCCGTCGACATAGACGCGGGTGTCAACGGGTTATCCGAATACTTCATAGTACCAGGAGATAATGAAACTTTGGAGGCGAGCGGCGCGGTCGATGGTTATGGTTACTTTTCCATACCGCTGCCGCACCAGGGCGTGGTTACCGTCAACAGGAGCTTGGATTATGAGCGCACTCAGCAGTATCTAGTCACTATTGTAGCTTCTGTGAGTATGCTATTGAAATTTTATTTTTACTGTAGACGTACCGTGAGTAGGCAAGTAATGGGTACTATTAGGTTTTATTCGAGTGTTGTTAATTTTGACAAAGTGTGACAAAGGGGGAGGAAGGGGTAAAAAAATCATGAAATTTGAGTGACGTACAATACAATACAATACAATACTCTTTATTGCACACCAAAAAAAACAGTAAAATAACAGATATACAGTGTTACAGGTATAGGTATTACAATGGGCGGTCTTATCGCTAAAAAGCGATCTCTTCCAGACAATCTAAGCACCTAATAACACCTAACCTAATTAATGGACGATCCCTAAAAAATTTGGTAGTATAGGTACATATTTATTTAATATTTTCTTCGGTTGCCGCGAGGATTAATCATGAAATAAAAGTATGAAAACGGATAAACTCGCGTATATTAATTAACTTTAACTTCATTCCGACGTTTCGAAAACACGTTCGGTGTCTGCGTGGCTCGCAAGTTAATGAATATACGTGAGTTTAATCCGTTTTCATAGTTTTATTTCATACATATTTATAATTTCAGTTTGGACCAGATGAACTTAAATATATTATGAATGAACCTTTATTTTAATATTACTCATCAAATTTTTCAGGATCGTGCGCGCGACAATAAGAAACGGATGTCCAGCACGACCACGCTTACGGTGAACGTGCTCGATGACGATGATCAGGACCCGTCTTTCATCTACAAGGGCTGCACGCTGCACGCCGGCGCGTGCATAAACCCGGAGTACTCCAGCTATGTAAGTTATAACTCTGGGTTAACATTTTGGAGAGACTTCATAGAAAGTGGCTTCCACATTCAACGGATATTTTTGTGTGTATGTTACTCGATATCTTTGAGAATCGTGAACGGATTAAAAAAAAATCGTTCGGGTACCTATGTAGGGTAGGTATCTATCCGTGGTATCTATAATGAGATAGTCCCTTTGGCACCATCTCGGTGAGCGCCTTGCAGGAATAAGTTAAAGTTGGTTTTTAAGTTATTAAATATAGTGATTATATTAGTCAATTGAAAGCGAGCGCAAGGGGACATGTAAAATAAACTAAATGGGAGAAATACATATTCAGTAAATTACCGTTACAGTAAATTAAATTTGGTTGACTGTCGTGTTCGCACTTTTTGTGTCAGGTCTGTTTGATGCACGCTTCTGGTATTTACATTATTTTAAAGTTCCCCGTAATCCGTATATTTTTTTTGAAATCCATTTACTTATTTCAAAGTAATTAGATTTTTTTTTCGGATAGTTCAATATGAAAATTGATTTTAATAGTTCAATATCTCTACATTTTTTCGGCTTTTTCCGTGGTGATAAAGTCCCAATGGCGTTTGCATCACTTGCACCTACCACACTTGTCAGGCTTACCTACACTACTCATCAAATTATTATTAAACTTTCCGTACAATAAAGTTTCACGTACGATTTAATGGTGACCGTCGATTTGGTGCAACCCCTGTTACGTACAAGTCTTAGGCCCTATTACTAGACGACGGCACAATTTAAGGTTTATAACATTATCATCTTTAATCATGAATACCCAAGTGAATGACGTACTGAGCGGACCTAGTGAACAGAAGTCTGCACCAGAGATTATTTTAAATATCAATTTGAATGATGAAATCTACATACATGTGTATTTTGTATCATGCAGGTAAATAGCGGCATTTTAGCTGGCATACTAACAATAGAACCGGAGAAAATCCAAGCAGTGGATATGGACACCCTAGACGCTCGAATCCGGTACAGCATCTCAGAAGGCGAACCCGATTCCTGGGCGGAGTACTTCACCATTGACCAGCACTCTGGCGCCGTGAGGCAGCTCAAACCGGTTGATACTAGTGTAGCGAAGAAATTTCAACTAGTCATAACTGTGAGTATTGTTACAATATTATTAAGGTTCGGTCAAACACACACGTATTGATGATTATCAGGATCGATGAAAGAGCCCGTCTCATACCAGTCTTACCGCGCCACGCTCACGTTACGCTCTCAAAACGCTTGTGTTTGACCGAGCCTTTAGCTTCTTTACCTGCAAGATTTTTTTATAGTGCAAGCAAAGCATGAACTTTTGGCGCCATCGTTATGGCCCTGTTTAGTTTTACTAATTACATATGTAACGCATGCGTAGAAATAAATCGTTGAAAGTGAGAAAAATGCCTTCTTGATTCGTACGCCTATTTTATCTAGGTGTGGTATTATTTACTAGGCACTTGTTTTTTAACTTCGGTCACGTGAGCGTATTTTACACTATATCATAAGGCGCTCATAAATATCTTCAGATATTTGAACACCGTGGCAAGTGACATCTCCGACATATTATCAAATGGCAGAACAGTCTCTGTCGCGTACGGATTAAAATGAGAGTTCATATAATAGTACATTATTGCAGAGGCCGGGAAAGCGAATTTCGTGGATGAGTATTTTTTGTCGGACGAAGCGAAGCTGAGGCCGACAATTACATACGAATCCACGAAATTCTATTTCCGTCCGAGGCACATATAGGACTTTTCTCCAAACATGCAAGGAAATAAAACAAAATTTATTACAATCGATTAAGTAATTCTTCTTGCAAATTGAATAACAATTGAAAAGAAAAAATCTCTTATGATTCCCGCCTAAACTTTTTTTTAATGCATGGTCGTTCATAAAAAATAGTAACGATATCTATGGTTTCATTAAACCGTACCTACACGACCTGACACACCGAGGCGTTTGTAACTCATGATAGAACGAGACGGCCATAGATTTGATCGCCGTCTCTCGCTCTATCCAGACCAGGCGTTTGGTCGTGGCTTTAGAATTTGGCTGTATGCATTTTTTTCAAAGTCCAAAAGTAGTTTTTAAGAAGTAAAAAACAATACATTAATGGATTTTAGTACAATTTCGCGGCCGCAAAAACTGTACAATAATGAAAATCTTTTTTTTTAATTTGAGCTGGTACATAAGAAGGTACTTCGCGTTTCGTTTTTGCTACATTAATGCGAACATTTCCGAGCATATTGGAGAAAATATTTTAACCTAGTCACTAACCATTAAACTATTCACATTTCAGGCCAAAGAAGTATCCGAGGCAGGTCGCTACACCACAGCCAAGCTGACTATCACGGTCCGACCAGTAGACGCGAGTCCGCCCGTTGTGCACGCATCCGCTGACGACGGCAGCGTCGAGGAAAACTCGTCCCGCGGGACCAAAGTGCTGGACGGGCGTGGCGAGCCCATACGACTGACAGTGTCTGATCCCGACTTGGTAAGATTGTTGATAGACTAACAATGTTTGACAATTCTCGAATACACATATCACTATCCTTTTTCCGTCAGATAAAAGTATCACTATCCTTTTTTCTTAGGAATATAAAAGAAAAAAGAACGTTTTCTTGCTGGTTGTTTTTTTGGAGATGGCGAAACAGTCCCACTAAGGGCTAGAATATAATAAATATAATAATATGGTGAAATGCTTAACATACTTTAACCATGCATCGATCAGAGCCTGTTTCTGTCTAGTATGTAGACCTGAAGTTCTAATTGATATTTAATATTCAATGATGACTATACACCGTGTTTTTATTGACTTCCGTTAAATCAAAGGGAAGCTTATTTAGGTCAAAAATAATCAATTTCTCTAAGAAACTAGTGTTACTCTTACTGTTATTGAGTTATTCAAAAAATAAGTTTAATGACTGAACAAGTTTATTGCAACCTTTATTATTTCCTATAGTTACTTATTTTGACATGTGCCGTCAGCAGCCGTCAGTCGCCTGAGATCTTATTCTTAAGGTTGTCTCACACTTGCCATTACAATTATTATGTATGAAAACAAAAAATACAATTTTTAATGTCCCAAGTAACCTGTCCAATTTAACGGAAATCAATAAAAACACGGTGTATAATGAAAAATAACTAAAACTATTACGTAAAGTTCAACTTTGTCGTGTGGCGGCAGTGACATATGAGTTGTTTTATTTCGACCCTTGGCTTGCAAAAGGTTCACTAGAATATTTTATAATATGTAGGTACTATAGATACGATGCAAAAAACTGGCTGTCAACATGGGTTTTATAATGACCTCCTCATGAAAGTAAGAATGCTTAAAACGATATTTTTCAGGGGCCTGGTGATCCAGTACCGAAGTATACATTCGAACCGACGACCAACTTCTTCGATATCGACGAGGAGGGCTACCTCGTGGTCAACGATGAAAGATTAGACAGAGATCCGCCTAACACTGGCAAATTCAGATTCCAAGTAAGTATTTTACACCTACGTAAACTAACACAAACTTTTTGTATGCCAGTGAGTCTCCTCATTGTCATCTTTTGAAATGACTCTCTGCCATAGAAGTCCGACTCCTAAAACAACAACGTAAAGTTCCAGGAACGTAATAAATGACATTACCCTCGTAATAAAATACCGGAATCGGTAGTTTAAAGATGCAAAGTTAGGGTAACCTAGCAGTGGTATTTTGTGGCCTTAAATATTTTTCATCACACTTGCTGTCTAAGCGCGCCATTGCTTGCATGCGTAGCGGGAGTATTAGAAATGTCAGTACGTCATAGAATAGTATATTACTACCGAGGCCGGGAAGTGACTGGTTGCCGGCCGAATATTTGTAGACACCTCATTTTTTTTTAAGATTGACCTGTTTGAAAATTGCAAATTTTTATAATTTAAAAAAGCGGTATTAGACGACGCGGTCTGTTGGGTCCAATTAATCGCATGCAGTGATCGGGGCCGACGGATCGCGCCGTATAATACTGCGTTTTAAATATTATTTTGAGTAGTTATTGTACATTTATTTTAAATGATATAATTTAAATATCTAATTATAACTGCAAAAATTTGCCAATAATTTTTTTTATACTAATATTACTTACAGATAATTATTGGCTAAAAGCCAAGATGCCAGGTCACAACCCTATGTCAAATAAAAATTAAAAAAGAGGTACTTGCCGGCCTAGGCCGGCAACGAGGTACTTCCCGGCCACTTTTTAGGCACGTAACTACAACATTTCATTGCATGTTTGAGAAATAATAATTTGTCTTAAAACTTATTTTGATGAAGTGTGATGAAAAACATTGTGTGCATCACGGTCGGTAAACGGAATACTAACTCGAGTCATTAAACTAACACTCTCGTTAGTAATTCCATACTTACCTTCCTTGATGCACAATGTACTATTATTGTAGACGGTAAACTTTTCATTTCCTTATTCCTGAACAATATTTACTGATTTTATTATATTCCGAGGCACGTCGTTGTAGATAAATTAATGGTCTTTTTTTCTGTAGGTTGTGGCTCGAGAAGCGAACGGCGGTGCGGCTTCAGCTCCACTTTCATTAGCCGTGCAATTACTCGACCAGAACGATAATGCCCCAGTTATACCAAAAACACAACCCATCATTGTGCCTGCCAGCTTAGAGCCTACTGCTGTCCATAAGGTAATCATCGTAATTTCTCTTTTTTTTAATTTTTTTATTGTTGTTTGAAGTTAAAGGATTAAGTCATTGCTTGGTTTATCTGGGTCAAAATTCTTTTCGTTGTCTTATTTTGTGTCCCTAAAAGACGTGACACAGTTGTGATTTTTGTATGAGATGATGTTTTGTTTCTATTTTTTGATGTTTGGATTAAAATGTAGCGTGAAAAAGAAATACAAGTGCACCGGCTTTTTTTTATTACTGAGTCGAAACAGCGACTAAAAGCGTGACAGAGTGGTATGAAACAAGACAACGAAAATAATGTTGTCCCATCTAACTCACAATAGAATGGAGATAGTATAATTGTTTCAAAAGAGTTTTTGTGGTTTGTATCAACGGATTTAAAATTGGATTTTTTTGCAATACCTATGACAAGAACCATTCAGGACAATAACCGTTTCGAGGAATGGTTCTTCATGGTTCAAAGCATCCAATGATCAATGGATTTTACTCAACGGGTGCGCAGTTAAAATACTGGTTTGTGAAATAGAACATGTTTGAGTAGGAACTAATGTAATATTCGCATTATTTTATGTATTTCAGGTCGAAGCGACTGATATAGATGAAGGCGAAAATGCACGGATATCCTACAGCATCTACCATATTTCGAATAACGGAGGCAATAAATTCACCATCGATCCCGACACTGGAGTCATCTGTAAGTTAATTATATTGTTGTCGGACCCACTTATTCATATTTAATAGCTATTTATGTGGCTGACGCATAATAAGAGACAGATTGGGCATTAGGCAGAGAGAGATTAGGCATTAAACACTCGTGTGATCTTATCATGAAACTCGCCTACGGCTCGTTTATCTCGCGGCGACATATTGTCGCGCTGATTCTGTGCTAAGCCTACTGATGACAAACTGTGACATAAGAAAGAAACAAAACCTTGTTTCCTGACTGAGAGAAAATAAATATTTCGTATCTATAACAATTATATTTTTCTCAAACATGCAATGAAATGTTGTAGTTACGTGCCTAAAAAGTGGCCGGGAAGTATCTAGGCCGGCAAGTGCCTCTTTTTTAATTTTCATTTGACATAGGGTTATGACCTGGCATCTTGGCTTTTAGCCAATAATTATCTGTAAGTAAAATTGGTATAAAAAAAAATGATTGGCTTTTTGCAGTTATAATAAATATATATATTTAAATTATATAATTAAAAATAAATGTACAATAACTACTCAAAATAATATTTAAAAAGCAGTATTATACGGCGCGATCCGTCGACCCCGATCATCGCATACGATTAATTGGACCCAACCGACCGCGTCGTCTAATACCGCTTTTTAAAAGTAAAAATTTGCAACTTTCAAACAGGTCAATCTTAAAAAAAAATGAGGTGTCGGTGTCGTATTTGACTTTTCTTGTGTTTCAAAGACTTAGTTATGTAGTTGACTTATAATTTCTTAGAAAGAAGACACATTTTTTTGTTTCATTTCATTGCACGTTTGAGAAAAGCATTATACATACCTCGGCCATGAAGTGACGGGTTGCCGTCCGAATACTATCCGGCCTCGCTTCGCTCGGCCGTCTACATATATTCGGCCGGCAACCAGTCACTTCCCGGCCTCGGTAGTAATGTACTATTAATATCAATGAGGCAAGTAAAAAAGCTGAATTTGATCCTGTCGGTTTGACTAGCCGCACTGGAGCCAACCGTCACTTACACTACGGTGGTAATTGTATTGGTAAAAACTATTGTCATTTTACTTTTTCATCCCGACTACCTTTTCCCGATGACAAGCACTTAAATTGGTCATCATGTTACTGAGGAATAGGATAATAACTAGTAATGATTGTCTCTAAATCAGGAGGTACACTCTTCCATTTCTTCTCATGCCAAGTGGCGTAATAGTGTACCATATTTTACGTCAGCCTTAAGGCTGCGGCTCCATTGAGGCGGAGAGGAGCGGAGATGTGCGAAATTGACCAATCACATTCTTCAAATTCAAAATTCGAAACACTGTGATGCGGTCTCATTGGCCAATTTTGCACATCTCCGCTCCTCTCCGCCTCAATGGAGCCGCAGCCTAAAAGTATGTCAACGATTTAGATCCTCATGTTCATCCTAGAATATACATAAATTCCAGCGAGTACCGGGCCCCTGCAAGCTGGCGAGCAGTACAGTGTGACCGTCCGCGCTACAGACGCCCGTGGCTTGAGCTCGCAGGGTATTGTTGAGCTGGCTGTAGCACCCGGACCGAACAAGCGACCACCTGTTTTCTCTGCGCGGGACTACCAAGCCCCCGTGTCCGAGGGCGCCGCTATCAACTCCACTGTGCTCACTGTCACTGTAAGTTATTGTCGATCATTGATACTGACGTCTGTGGCTAGAGGTATGGCCGTGGCACCTGGACCGAACAATTGGTCTCATGTCTGAGTGTGCCGCCTTCAACTCTACCGAGATCACTGTCACAGTAAGTTAATGTAATAGTACATTATTGCAGAGGCCGGGAAAGCGAATTTCGTGGATGAGTATTTTTTGTCGGACGAAGCGAAGCTGAGGCCGACAATTACATACGAATCCACGAAATTCTATTTCCGTCCGAGGCACATATAGGACTTTTCTCCAAACATGCAAGGAAATTTATTACAATCGATTAAGTAATTCTTCTTGCAAATTGAATAACAATTGAAAAGAAAAAATCTCTTATGATTCCCGCCTAAACTTTTTTTTAATGCATGGTCGTTCATAAAAAATAGTAACGATATCTATGGTTTCATTAAACCGTACCTACACGACCTGACACACCGAGGCGTTTGTAACTCATGATAGAACGAGACGGCCATAGATTTGATCGCCGTCTCTCGCTCTATCCAGACCAGGCGTTTGGTCGTGGCTTTAGAATTTGGCTGTATGCATTTTTTTCAAAGTCCAAAAGTAGTTTTTAAGAAGTAAAAAACAATACATTAATGGATTTTAGTACAATTTCGCGGCCGCAAAAACTGTACAATAATGAAAATCTTTTTTTTTAATTTGAGCTGGTACATAAGAAGGTACTTCGCGTTTCGTTTTTGCTACATTAATGCGAACATTTCCGAGCATATTGGAGAAAATGAGTGTTACGGACACCTATTGTCTGAGCTGATCTGGATCTGGTCATAGGGCCAGGGCCAAACAAGAGGTCGCCTATCTTCTTTGCTCGGGACTACCAGGCGCCCCTGTCCGAGGGTGATAAACTCCAAATGTGCTCACCATCATAGTGAGTTATTGTCGATTATTGCTGCAGAAACCCATGAGTGGAACACGTTCCAAGATTGCTAGTAGCACAAGACATGGTAGATTTGTCAATCGTGTAATAAATATGAATTAAACTTGAATAATTCAATAGTGTCAATTGTTTTATGTTTTTTAAATAATTTTCAGGCCAAAGATCCAGAAAACGAGGCGGTGACATACTCCATTGTGTCTGGGAATGACCTGCGGCAATTTGCAATTGGCTCAACCACTGGTATAATCACCGTTATCAGGAGGCTGGACAGAGAAGTTCTCACGCGATACCAACTCGTACGTACCTAAATAATTTCGTTATATTTGTTGCTCTAAGTAAATTAAGCGTGATCGTGGCGAAATCATATATTATATAAATACGAGATCATCGTTAAAATGCTTCAGGCATTAAATACAATTGAACTACTTAGCTTTTTTTTCGTATGGGGAAATGCGTTACGCATACTACCCCGGCGCGAAGGACGGACCCAGGTGGTTATGTGGGACTCCCAGGGCTAATTAATGAGGCCCTGGTCTACCCACTAAAACCCCACGGTCTGCCGCCAAGACGCTTTAAGGAGAGGTCACGGGTACGCCTGAGCACACTTCCGCGATTTATCTACCTAGCCTAGCCAAACCCAAAATAAATTAAAAACTCTCGAATTTTGCTGTATTTCAGATGATCAAAGCAGAAGACGCCGGAAAGTTATCCAGTACAGCTACGGTCAATATCAAAGTCACTGACATCAACGACAATAATCCAGAGTTCGATAAAGATTCCTATAATTTCCAGGTTAAAGAAGGTAAGTTGTCATTTTACTCAACCAGTTGCTAAATGAGTATTTTCATTAATACGTTGACAATATGCTATGCCAAAAACATGAAATCTGATATTCTCTTTTACAGGTTTGACCGGCGAGTTGGTAGGCTACGTTCACGCTACAGATAGCGATGAAGGAGTAAATGCTATGGTTAGCTACAGTTTACCGCCACATCTGCCCTTCAATATCGACAACGGGACGGGAATGATTAGCACTAAGACCGAACTGGACTATGAACAGACAAAGGTTTGTACAAACAAGGCTTCTGTTGGTTATAAATAACGATAAACTTTGTCGTTAACACAAGATGGATATATGGACAAGTTACTGCTTGTTGCCATACCTGTATTTGAAAAAAAAACTAAAAATATTTATTTGTGACAATACATGACTTATCAACATACACATTTAAAAGGACAAGAAACAAAGTTTGCCTCAAAACGGTCCCACAAAGTCACAAAAATTTTGGGTTCACATCATCATCATGAGACTATTACAGTGTACTGCTGGGACGTAGGCCTCTCCTATTACTTATGCGTATAGACGCTTTAGAAGGTAATGCCCATAATGGCCACGTTGGATAAGCGGGTTGGCGATAGCAGTAAGTCTATTATGATGACGCTGCCGCCATCATCAATCGTTAATAAACGAATGCTCGAGAGCCACGTGCTAGGAACAAATACTTGTTATCAGTTATCAATAATAGTTATTTATGTGGCTGGCGCATAATAAGAGGCATTAAACATGAGTGTGGTTTTATTTCATAATAAGATCACACGAGTGTATAATGCCTAATTATGTACAGTCACATACATAACTTTATCTACATCCATATCATAAATTTAGAATGCCAATTTACCTTTATTTACATTGATATCCACTAAGTAAAATACCTCTAAATATACCTCTTCAAATCAGTTGAAATCACTCAATTTGTGTTAAAATATCCTACAATAAATATTTATAAAAAAAAAAACAAAATCAAGTTGACTTTATAACATTATTTATTGACACCGATACTTTAATGTTAACATTATGATGCATTGTACTTTAATGATAACATTATGATACAGGCACAGGCACCGGTTTCTTAATACAGGTAATTACATTACCGCTTCTGAATACATAATAGGAAAATTATGATATGGATGTAGATAAATACATAAATAATGTCCTCACCGGAATTTGAACTCGGTACCTACAGATTCATAGACAGGGTCACTGACAACTAGGCTACGGCAGCTGATATTTACTTTGTACCAAATATTAAAGTCAACGGCTAAAGTTAGGCTTCTTATCAAACCTCAAATCAACAAATCTTATCAAACCATTGATATTGAATATCCCCCTTATTAATCAACGTCCCTTAATTTAGCAAGCCGATAACAATTGTTTATTCCTTTCCATCTTGTCTACCGAAACGATCTGTCTATAAGACAAACGATAAATATGGTCTTGCTAATGCCGCTGCCACGACATTGGTCCAAGGACTCTAAGGCGACCGGCTTAGCGGAAAACCATACGAGCGAGAGGGATTACCCATATCGGCATCCCGCTCCAACTCATGGATTCGCTCGCCGCTGGTCGCCTTAGACCAATGTCGTGGCAGCGGCATAAGTAAGGTTAGGACACGTTTATTAATAAGGGTATAACACCTTTAAGATTTCATATTTACTCTCTATTTCCCCAGGAATACTCCTTCGTGGTGACGGCGACGGACGGCGCGTTAGACCGGCGTCTGGGGACGGCGTCCGTTACGGTTGCGGTGCTCGACGTGCCGGACGAAGCGCCCGTATTCCCGCAGCCGATTTACGCCGTGAAAGTGCCCGAAAACGCGCCCAATTACGCTGTCGCCAAAGTCCAGGTCAGTCCCAAGATGTATATCGTATTGACTGAGGTCATATTCCGTCTCTTTCACTCTTAATTGTTGTTAACAAGTGTAACATAGACAGCATGACACCTACAGTCGCCAGATAGTTTTGCATCATACAAGATATGCAACCGGTCAGCCATTGACTGATCGCTGTGCTGTATCGGCCGGTCTTGTAATCAGTATTGCCACTGCAAAAAGTTTAGCGATAATGCACGGCCATGACAGGGCCGGCCTGATATATATTACCTTTGTTTGCTGTGTTGTCTTTCATTTTGAATGTAATTATTATTGTTTATTTATTTGTATTGTGCTGTGTTACCTGCCGTGAAACTGTTCACGCGATGGCCTCATCGGAAGACCAGCGCTGGCACTCGCTAGCAAAATGCTGAGATGAGGCCATTTCGTAGCTTACACGTTCTTATTTGTATAATATTTATTTTTTCCTCTCTGTATTTTGTGTGTGCTACGAATAAAAATATTTCTATTTCTGTTTCTATAGTTTTTTACGCATCAGAACAATTATTAATTAAAAATCTGTAGTACGATTTAGTACCGTTTCACGTAGAAACTTTAGGTTCATGGGACCCCAGCGCACGCAAATTGTTTGCTGAGATCGCGAAACGTCTGGTTGACGTAACTAAAGACCGAAGAGCTGGCGACTTCCTGGCACAACACATCCATAGCATGCAATTTAGCTATACGCATTTATCATATCAGCCGAAAGACGTCCACTGCTGAAGATAGGCCTCTCCCTAAGATTGCCACAATGACCGGTCCTGTGCCACCCGCATCCAGCGGACTCCTGCAACCTTCACCAGGTCATCAGCTATACGCATTGTGACCTCCAAATCGACCCGATCCGATCCAATTCAGTATTCATTCGTAACCAACAACCTTTTATTTGTCACTCAGGCGGAAGACCCAGACACCACCCCAGAGATCACATACACGATCGTCCGCGGCGACACAGAGCTGTTCTCAATCGACCGCAAGAGTGGAGTGATCCGTACTCTTCGACCGTTGGACCGAGAAGCGGCTGCCAGACATGAACTCATCATTGGTACTGAGGAGAATAACAGCATGCAGCCGGAGGCAACGACTACCGTTGAAGTTGCAGTCGAGGTGATTACTCTTTTGTCTATAACATAATATGTACATACAAACGGCCGTTTGGACGTGAGGTGGCCGCTAGGCAACCTTCGTTGAAGGTGCATTCCACGTTACCTTAGAAATATATGGAATTTTTTATCAAGACAAACACCAAAATCTGTATTCCTAACTTTCTTATAAGTGTGCTAAAAACGACGACACGTACCCGTCATCCTCATATTGTCGTAAAACTTTTAATTAATTGTTTCGACAATTTCAGAGGAGGATGTTATAAAATTATTAGTTTTTGCAATTAGCATTTGTTGTTATCGGTTTTATTTTATATTTAGTATCGCTCGACTACGCAAAAGTAAGAAGTGAAAGAGTGAGAAGAGTTTTGTGGAAAAAATGTACTTGAACAGGTTTTTGGTCCTCCACATTGGCCTACCCTTCATACAAAAACAACAGAAAATCGCAAAAGATTTTTTTTCTAGACGGTATAGATATACCTACTTTGTACAAACAAATGTATGTAATTTAATATATAAGGTCCTAATTTATTAGTTGCAGATATTTTAAGACATGATACTTTACATTAAAACAATTAACTTTAAATATAAATTAAGATATCTTTTCATGTAACTTTTTTGATTTCATTTTCCTAACAACAAAAAAAAAATTATAATTTCGTCTAAAAAAAATCATCATGTGCATTATCACATGTCACAATAACACTGTCTGTCAGACATGTCATCAAACGACACAATCCAATGGAAAATAACATGACATTGACAATCAAATATTTAATTTATCGACGTAAAGTGGCCAGTTTCAGTCAAATGGTACGTAAAAGAGGTACTAGAATCTGTTAAATGAGTTTTCATTTAATAATCACATAAACAGGGTGTTTTGACGTAGCAAATTTGTTTTTCCGTTTTCTCCAAAAAAACATCGTAAAAGCTATAATGTTTCACGGTTTAATATACTCCAGAGACCAAGTACTATCAGCTGTAAAAATATCTGCATCTAATAAATTAGGACCTTATATAATGCCTTATTATCTCAATTTTTCAGGATAAGAATGATAACTCGCCAATCTTTACATCGGTGGTGCGTCCCATAACCATTGAAGACTCATCTACCATCGGCACTCTGGTGCAAACCGTTGCGGCTATCGATGAAGACGCGACTGCCCCAAATAACAGGTATGAAAGGGATTTGTTACTACATAAAAAAATCCTGGAGCAAACGAGATTCGTAGATTTACAAGTTCCGCATCTATCGCATTTCGTTTGTCACCAGCTTCTTATCTTTATCTACGCGTAAATAATTTTTCTCAAACATGCAATGAAATGTTGTAATTATGTTCGTCATAATAGGCTTTAAAGTATGACGTTGCAGGCGGATGACCTCGAGATAATAGTAAAAGATTTTCATACGAATTTAACGGCCTAGGCCGGTAAGTAATATTTTTTTAAAACATGGCGTCGGTTTTCATGAACAGGCTAAACAGCTAAATCCTTTTTTTTTGATTGTCGTATATTTTATTTCATTGCATATGTTTGAGAAAAGCACTATACAATACATGCCTCGCCGTGAAATGGACTTACCGGCTTCGTATCACTGTCCATACCTACTCAGACGATAAGCCCATCTTTCCCGGCGTCTGGAGTAATGTACTATAATTGACCTATTGTTTATTGTTATATTACAGGGTGCGATATAAGCTTGTGGGCAGAGGCAAGGCGTCGAAGTATTTCCACGTGGAACCGGACTCTGGTGCTGTAAGGGTGCGCGACGATTTAAGAAAAGAGACCGATAGTGAATACACAGTGAGTTTATTTTTCATGAGTGTTAACTAAATTCTAACTACATGACATTACGTTTTTGCTGAAGCCTTAATATTCGGTGCTCTAGATACGAAATCTTACGGGAGATATTTCGAAGGAATAAAATTAAATACGGGCAATGAGAGTACCGTCTTATAAAAGAAAACGGTTATAGTGCCTCCGTTTTTCTACTATGACAGCCAAAAATATGTTAAGCTTTCTAGCTATTTCTACAGAGGTGTGGCCGGATTGGAGGGGTGTCAGTGGCGCTCGAAAATAATTATGCCTGTTAGTTGTTCTCTTTTTCTATATTGTTTTTATTGTAGATATTGCAAACCCATATTTATTATTTAAATGAAGACTTGAAGAGGCCTAACGGAGCCGACATGTTTTATCAGACAAAGGTTCATTATAAAAAAAATAGAAAAAAAAGGTTCAACAGTTTGGTGCAATTGAAGCGCATGTGCACCGTTGTATAGGGTAATTATTTATAAAGATTTGTTTTTCACTTAATTTTCTTCTATTTATTCAGGTTGATGTTCAAGCGTACGACCAAGGTGACCCGATGTTGTCTTCTGTAACCAGCCTGACTGTTTACGTGAGCCATTCCGCTACAGTGCCTCCTGACGTAAGTCCCGCACATAAGAGTGTATTCATTAGCATCTTTCATAGTTTTATATCCTAGTATATTTATTATTGAAAAGAGCTTACAATAGTCCTTGGAACATAGTTGCTCAAAAAGTCGTATTTGCAATGGTCAATAGTGAACAGCTTGTGTGTATGTAGTATAATACCACAATGAAACTATCGTAGTGAAGATGTAGACGTTATTTCTACGGATTATAATATTTATCGAAATTTATACTCTTTTGTCCTTAACTTTTGCAACGTCCACAGAAGAGACTCGAACAATTGTATCCGTATGTCATACATATCATATCCAAGCTTTAATTAATGATTAATTATATTTTAAATGTATTTTTCACAGGTTGGCCTTGGATTCGCTGACACGCTGTACACGGAGCATGTGGCTGAAAACTCTCCCAATGGCACATTAGTCAGGGTTTTGCCGCTATTGAATAAAAGAGAACATTCTCCTGACACTCCTCTAAAGTGCAAACTAACCAGAACGTCCCAAAAAGGTACGTCTTTGGGTGGTGACAGTTTTCATATTGAATTACTTGTTTATCAATGGACGCTGGAACTTATAGGGACTCATGATAAAAATTTTGTCTCCCTTATAAGGTTTTTTCCGTGTTAATGTAAATAATAGATATAATAAAATTGAAATACTAACGTAGATTTTTGTTTTGCAGATGTATTTTACGTAAAACTGACTGAAGAGCGTGATTGTGCAATCTATTTGAACACCAGTTCACTCGACTACGAAACGCTTGCCGAATATTCCCTCGAGATCCAGTTAGAATCGATTCAAGGCCTCATAAACCCTGAAAGTAGCAAAGCCAACGTGAAAGTCCATGTAACAGATGTCAACGACAACTCACCAGTGTTCGTTGGTACCGACCAGTCTACCATACCGGCTGCTAAGGGGAAATACTTTGCTATAGTCACTAAGGATATGCCGATAGACACAAATGTGGTTCAAGTTAAGGTTAGTAGCTGGATTTGAAACGAATTTAATTCGTTAAAGCCCTTTGGGAAATGTTCATTGCTTCCTTGTTGTAACACCCACATCTCTACGCCTCGCAACCCTTTGTTTGCTAAGTTTGTTATGCCATACAGTAAACTATAGCTTAAGATGATATGTTTTTGTGCCCTCCGGCCGGCAAATTGAACATTGCCGGTCGCTGCGCTAAACTAAGTTGCCGCCTGCCGGCTCCAAATAGTAAACACTACACACCTCGGCCGTTAAATGGGAAAAGCCTCGGATCACATGTTTGTCGGCCTCGGCTTCGCCTCGCACTACAATTACACGTCATCCGACGAATTTTAATTTCCCTCTTGCGGCCTTAGCATGTAAATCTACTATTACAACTTTCTATAGTACCTACACAAAATGAAATAGTTTTCAGGTCATATCCTTGTTCTGATGTCAAATATTGGATCTTTGTAGTGTGTTTTTTTATTGTTATATGGAACACAGAACTAGTAGGTATAATTGTAGACATTTCGTAAAAATCAAAAGTTCCATTCCTTCCTTTCTCATATATTTCACTCGTGCACATCATTGTTGTGTTAATGAATATTACTGTTTCTATACAGGCCAAAGACTCTGACAGCGGATCATTTGGAAAGCTAGAATACCAAAAAAATTCGTGGACTAAGGAGGCCGAAGAATATTTTAGTCTCGACTCAGACACGGGAGTTATCAGCAATATCAAAACTTTCGAGAATGTGCCACAAGACTTACTTCCGTTCAAGTTCAGTGTGACGGCGAGAGACAACCCTAAATCTTCGCAGGACTATAATATTGCAAGGGTTTCAGTTGTGGTAAGTAATAAACATACCTGGGATAACTCGGGGCATTTATACGAAAGTGATGTAGCAAAATATTTTATCGACTAAATATATATCGATGTTATTGTAAATGACAACATCAAAATGTTATTCGACATAAATAAATATTAGGTACTTACTCTTCAATTAAAATAAAAAATAAATTTAAACGGGTAGTTACGCGTTTATTTTAAATTAGTTTTCAAAATATACAATTAATATTAAAATATCAATATTTAAATTGTAATTTTGATTAAAATGACATCTGCATACAAGAGGCCCGATATCAGATATGACATCGAACCTCTGTACTGTAATCGATAATGTTCAATAAGCACATATTTTATTATAATTATATCGACATCTTTTTAATCGATATCAAATCCCTATAACTTGCCCCCAGTTATCCCAGGTATGGTAATAAATCAAAGCACCGACGTTCTAACATATAATTAGTTAATAGTACATTGTTCATCAAGGGAGGTAAGTACGGAATTACTAACAAGAGTGTTACAAGCCCGATGCCGTTAGGCGGAGGACTACTTGCCGACAAAAAAATAAGTTTTAAGACATAATATTATTAAATGACGTACTGACATTGACTTTTCTATTACTCCCGCTACGCGCGCAAGCAATGGCGCGCTTAGACAGCAAGTGTGATGAAAACGGTTAAACTTACGTTTCATTAGTCACATTACGCACGATTGTTTCGGAGAGCCTATCCATTACGAAACACTGAGCCTGCTGCTACCGCGAAGCCTGCGCGGCATGCACTTAGACTAAATACCTTCCCCCTTATTCATAAACGTCTGTTCACTTAACAAGCCGCTAATAATTGTTTGTCCCTTTTTGTCTTAACAATGTGTCCATAAGAGCAAAAGGGACAAACAATTATTAGCGGCTTGTTAAGTTAGCAGACGTTTATGAATAGGGGGCGTTTGATTATGTGTTAATGTTATTATATGTCTCACTATAGTTCAAATTCAATCTGCGACGTTTTATAAAATTTTTCGCGTGAATGAAAAACTGTATTTTTTTATAAGAACGGACTTTAGATCGTTAATATATCAATGAGCAAATAATAATTTAATTGTGTTGACTTTTAGATAAATCTCCTTCAAAAAGAAAACCAGATAGTTATGGAAGTCTCATCGCTTGACTCAGAAGCTCTGCGAAGACGCTCACGTAGCGTTCTCGATGCTGTTGAGAAACGGAGTGGGCTGGTCGCGGGACTCGAAAAACTAACCGCCAGACATTACCTTGGAGAGAACGGAACGCTGGAAAGTGACGATGAAGGCACCGATATATGGTTGTACTTATTGGATCCTAGCACCGGCAAAATATTAACGAGGGATTCAAAGAGTGTCGTCAAGTAAGTAATGCAAGCTTATTGATACTTATTTCCAGATCTTACCTTGCTTAAAACGGAATGCTAGAAAGGATGGCCAAGGCTTTGATGAGGCTGTATCGCTTTAGCCCTTAAAATAATTAGTACCTAACATGTTTAGCTCCAAGAACAAGGTCAGTAATTTCGCATTGTCACATCGCACACATCATCAGCCTATTATATTTCACTGCTGGACATTGGCCTCTCCTATTACTTATGCGTATGCATTAGGAGGTTAATGCCCATATTCGAAGATAAGTTGATCGCAGTAGTGTGTACATACCAACTCATATGCTCCACTAATTTGAAACTTTCATTTATGGAACTGTTTACGACAAACATACATCGTAATATATGATCAGCCTATCTCAGTTCACTGCTGGACTTCCACGTTTATTAACTACGCGTATAGACGCATTAGGAGGTGAATACCCACTATCGAGAAATATATTCTTACTAACTGCTGTCACCACGTGGCAACGCAAAAGTTATTAATAAATAAGGTACAAATATAACTATGAAATATTTTTCGTAGGTCTTTATTTTCAAAACCGTACAATTTATATACATAAATTAACATTAATCTGGTGTTCCCACAGAGCGATAGATGGCGGGCTAAATGAAGCCGTATCAGCGCGCCTGTCGGCGCCAGTGCCGCGCGTGCGGCCGCCGTTAGCCGCGAGCGCCCCGCCGCGCCGCCCGCAGCTCGCCGCGGCGCCGCTCGCCACGGCGCTGCCCGCGGCTCTGCTCGCGCTAGCGGCGTTAGTGCTAGTCGCCGCCACCGCGGCCACTGTGTACATCTGTGCGTCGTGGAATAGGTGAGCAAGACGTGTGATATAGGTACTACGAGTAAATCATATGATATCATTGGCTACGAGCGCCTGCCCCGCCGCCCATGATAGAAGGCGTAGCTAGATAGCAGGGGCCTATTGCATAACAAATTACAACTAATATTATAAGCGGAAGTCTCTTTCTAGTAAGATGGATAGAAAAGAGACTTCCGCTTGTAATATTAGTTGTAATTTGTTATGCAATAGGTCCCAGGTCGCGGTAATTCACTGGGGGCAGTGCGTAGCCAAGTTGCTAATCGCTGATGCTAATAAGTAGAGTAGCGTACTTTTCTCTTTCTGTCTCTCGTTTTTATTAGTGCCACAAAGCCCTTTCGTTCGCGACGGAGCGTTAGCATTGGTATCTTGGTTGCGTAACCAAGCGTAACCCCGCGCAGGGTGCGTACCTTGCGCGGGTGAGCAGTTACAGAGGGATATACGAATCTGTGTCATCGGCCTTTCTCGCCGCGGCGCTGCTCGCGCTCAGGGCTCTTGTGCTAGTCGCGGCCTGTGTGGTACATCTGCGCGTCGTGGAATAGGTGAGCATGACGTCATTACAAAGCGACAGACGGCGGGTTTAACGAAGCCGTATCAGCGCGCCTGTCGGCGCCAGTGCCGCGCGTGCGGCCGCCGTTAGCCGCGAGCGCCCCGCCGCGCCGCCCGCAGCTCGCCGCGGCGCCGCTCGCCACGGCGCTGCCCGCGGCTCTGCTCGCGCTCGCGGCGTTAGTGCTAGTCGCCGCCACCGCGGCCACTGTGTACATCTGCGCGTCGTGGAATAGGTGAGCAAGACGTGTGATATGATATCATTGGCTACGAGCGCTCGCCCTGCCGCCCATGAAAGAGGCCGCAGCTAGATGGCAGGTCGTGGAATAGGTGAGCATTATTTTAAAGAGCGCTAGATTGCGTGATATTACAGTGCAAAAGACGATGGGATATACTAATCAGAATATGCTATGCTATTGTGCCCGCCCCGCCGCTCGCAGCTAGCAGCGGCACCGCCATTGCGGCCACTTTGTTCATATGCGCGTCGTGGAATAGGTCGAGCAATTTACAGATCAATAGATTGCGCGATATACGAAACGTATCATTGCATTTGTCGCCGCCGCTCGCTACGGCGCTGCCCGCGGCTCTTGTGTTAGTCGCCGCCACCGCGGCCACTGTGTACATCTGTGCGTCGTGGAATAGGTGAGCATGACGTCATTACAAAGTGACAGACGGCGGGTTTAATGAAGCCGTATCAGCGCGCCTGTCGGCGCCAGTGCCGCGCGTGCGGCCGCCGTTAGCCGCGAGCGCCCCGCCGCGCCGCCCGCAGCTCGCCGCGGCGCCGCTCGCCACGGCGCTGCCCGCGGCTCTGCTCGCGCTCGCGGCGTTAGTGCTAGTCGCCGCCACCGCGGCCACTGTGTACATCTGCGCGTCGTGGAATAGGTGAGCATGACGTCATTACAAAGTGACAGACGGCGGGCTTAACGAAGCCGTATAGCTCGCCACGGCGCTGCCCGCGGCTCTGCTCGCGCTCGCGGCGTTAGTGCTAGTCGCGGCCACCGCGGCCACTGTGTACATCTGCGCGTCGTGGAATAGGTGAGCATGACGTCATTACAAAGCGACAGACGGCGGGCTAAACGAAGCCGTATCACTGTGACGTCATTACAAAGCGACAGATGGCGGGCTAAACGAAGCCGTATCACTGTGTACATCTGCGCGTCGTGGAATAGGTGAGCAAGACGTGTGATATAGGTAATAATCATATGATATTATTGGCTACGAGCGCCCGCTTCCGCCGCCCATGATAGAGGGCGCAGCTAGATGGCAGGTCGCGGTAATTTACTGAGGGCAGTGCGTAGCCAAGTTGCTAATCGCTGACGCTAATAAGTAGAGTAGCGTACTTTTCACTCTCTGTCTCTCGTTTTTTATTAGTGCAATAAAGACAGTTCCCTTGCGCGGGTGAGCAGTTACAGAGAGATCGTGATTTTATACGAATCTGTGTCATCGCCTTTCTCGCCGCGGCGCTGCTCGTGTACATATTCTGGGCGTCGTGGAATAGGTAAGTAATTACAGAGCAATAGATTGAATGATATACGAAACATATCATTGCATCTGTCGGCGCTGCTCGCTACGGCGCTGCCCTCGGCTCTTGTGCTAGTCGCCGCCACCGCGGCCACTGTGTACATCTGCGCGTCGTGGAATAGGTAAGCAATTACAGAGCAATAGATTGAGTGACACACGAAACGTATCATTGCATCTGTCGGCGCCGCTCGCTACGGCGCTGCCCGCGGCTCTTGTGTTAGTCACTGCTACCGCGGCCACTGGTACATCTGCGCGTCATGGAATAGGTGAGCATGACGTCATCACAAAGCGACAGACGGCGGGCTAAACGAAGCCGTATCAGCGCGGCTGTCGGCGTCAGTCCCGCGCGTGCGGCCGCCGTTAGCCGCGAGCGCCCCGCCGCGCCGCCCGCAGCTCGCCGCGGCGCCGCTCGCCACGGCGCTGCCCGCGGCTCTGCTCGCGCTCGCGGCGTTAGTGCTAGTCGCGGCCACCGCGGCCACTGTTTACATCTGCGCGTCGTGGAATAGGTGAGCATGACGTCATTACAGCGACAGACGGCGGGCTAAACGAAGCCGTATCAGCGCGCCTGTCGGCGCCAGTGCCGCGCGTGCGGCCGCCGTTAGCCGCGAGCGCCCCGCCGCGCCGCCCGCAGCTCGCCGCGGCGCCGCTCGCCACGGCGCTGCCCGCGGCTCTGCTCGCGCTCGCGGCGTTAGTGCTAGTCGCCGCCACCGCGGCTACTGTGTACATCTGTGCGTCGTGGAATAGGTGAGCAAGACGTATGATATAGGTACTAATCATATGATATCATTGGCTACGAGCGCCCGTCCTCCCGGGCGTACGGGCGCAGCTAGATGGCAGGTCGCGCGGTAATTCACTGGGGGCAGTGCGTAGCCAAGTTGCTAATCGCTGACGCTAATAAGTAGAGTAGCGTACTTTTCTCTCTCTGTCTCTCGTTTTTATTAGTTCAACAATGACAGTTCCCTTTCGTTCGCAACGGAGCGTTAGCATTGGTATCTTGGTTACGCACCCTACGCGGGTGAGCAGTTACAGAGAGATTGCGTGATATACCAATCTGTATCATCGCCTTTCTCGCCGCGGCGCTGCTCGCGCTCGCGGCTCTTGTGCTAGTAGCGGCCACCGCGGCCTGTGTGGTACATCTGCGCGTCGTGGAATAGGTAAGCATGACGTCATTACAAAGCGAAAGACGGCGGGCTAAACGAAGCCGTATCAGCGCGCCTGTCGGCGCCAGTGCCGCGCGTGCGGCCGCCGTTAGCCGCGAGCGCCCCGCCGCGCCGCCCGCAGCTCGCCGCGGCGCCGCTCGCCACGGCGCTGCCCGCGGCTCTGCTCGCGCTCGCGGCGTTAGTGCTAGTCGCGGCCACCGCGGCCACTGTGTACATCTGTGCGTCGTGGAATAGGTGAGCATGACGTCATTACAAAGCGACAGACGGCGGGCTTAACGAAGCCGTATAGCTCGCCACGGCGCTGCCCGCGGCTCTGCTCGCGCTCGCGGCGTTAGTGCTAGTCGCCGCCACCGCGGCCACTGTGTACATCTGCGCGTCGTGGAATAGGTAAGTAATTACAGAGCAATAGATTGAGTGATATACGAAACGTAGGTATCATTGCATCTGTCGCCGCCACCGCGGCCACTGTGTACATAAGCGCGTCGTGGAATAGGTGTGCTGGACGTGTGATATACTAATCATATGATATGTCTTTGGCCACGAGTGCCCGCCCCGCCGCCCATGATAGAGGCCGCAGCTAGAAGCCAGGTCGCGGTAATTCACTGGGGGCAGTGCGTAGCCAAGTTGCTAATGTTGCGCTGACGCTAATAAGTAGAGTAGCGTACGTTTTCTCTCTCTGTATATCGTTTTTATTAGTGCCTTTCGTTCGCGACGGAGCGTTAGCATTGGTATCTTGGTTACGCACCCTGCGCGGGTGAGCAGTTACAGAGAGATTGCGTGATATACGAATCTGTGTCATCGCCTTTCTCGCCGCGGCGCTGCTCGCGATCGCAGCACTTGTGCTAGTCGCAGCCACCGCGGCCTGTGTGGTACATCTGCGCGTCGTGGAATAGGTGAGCATGACGTCATTACAAAGCGACAGACGGCGGGCTTAACGAAGCCGTATCAGCGCGCCTGTCGGCGCCAGTGCCGCGCGTGCGGCCGCCGTTAGCCGCGAGCGCCCCGCCGCGCCGCCCGCAGCTCGCCGCGGCGCCGCTCGCCACGGCGCTGCCCGCGGCTCTGCTCGCGCTCGCGGCGTTAGTGCTAGTCGCCGCCACCGCGGCCACTGTGTACATCTGTGCGTCGTGGAATAGGTGAGCAAGACGTGTGATATAGGTAATAATCATATGATATCATTGGCTACGAGCGACCGCCCCGCCGCCCATGATAGAGGCCGCAGCTAGTTGGCAGGTCGCGGTAATTCACTGGGGGCTGTGCGTAGCCAAGTTGCTAATCGCTGACGCTAATAAGTAGAGTAGCGTACTTTTCTCTCTCTGTCTCTCGTTTTTATTAGTGCAACAAAGACAGTTCCCTTTCGTTCACGACGGAGCGTTAGCTTTGGTATCTTGGTTACGCACCCTGCGCGGGTGAGCAGTTACAGAGAGATTGCGTGATATTATACGAATCTGTGTCATCGCCTTTCTCGCCGCGGCGCTGCTCGCGATCGCGGCACTTGTGCTAGTCGCAGCCACCGCGGCCTGTGTGGTACATCTGTGCGTCGTGGAATAGGTGAGCATGACGTCATTACAGCGACAGACGGCGGGCTACACGAAGCCGTATCAGCGCGCCTGTCGGCGCCAGTGCCGCGCGTGCGGCCGCCGTTAGCCGCGAGCGCCCCGCCGCGCCGCCCGCAGCTCGCCGCGGCGCCGCTCGCCACGGCGCTGCCCGCGGCTCTGCTCGCGCTCGCGGCGTTAGTGCTAGTCGCCGCCACCGCGGCCACTGTGTACATCTGCGCGTCGTGGAATAGGTGAGCATGACGTCATTACAGCGACAGACGGCGGGCTTAACGAAGCCGTATCAGCGCGGCTGTCGGCGCCAGTGCCGCGCGTGCGGCCGCCGTTAGCCGCGAGCGCCCCGCCGCGCCGCCCGCAGCTCGCCGCGGCGCCGCTCGCCACGGCGCTGCCCGCGGCTCTGCTCGCGCTCGCGGCGTTAGTGCTAGTCGCGGCTACTGCGGCCACTGTGTACATCTGCGCGTCGTGGAATAGGTGAGCATGACATCATTACAAAGCGACAGACGGCGGGCTAAACGAAGCCGTATCAGCGCGCCTGTCGGCGCCAGTGCCGCGCGTGCGGCCGCCGTTAGCCGCGAGCGCCCCGCCGCGCCGCCCGCAGCTCGCCGCGGCGCCGCTCGCCACGGCGCTGCCCGCGGCTCTGCTCGCGCTCGCGGCGTTAGTGCTAGTCGCGGCTACTGCGGCCACTGTGTACATCTGCGCTTCGTGGAATAGGTAAGCAATTACAGAGCAATAGATTGAGTGATATGTATATACGAAACGTATCATTGCATCTGTCGGCGCCGTTCGCTATGGCGCTGCCCGCGGCTCTTGTTTTAGTCGCCGCCACCGCGGCCTCTGTGTACATCTGCGCGTCGTGGAATAGGTGAGCAATTACAGAGCAATAGATTGAGTGACATATGAAACGTATCATTGCATCTGTCGGCGCCGCTCGCTACGGCGCTGCCCGCGGCTCTTGTGCTAGTCGCCGCCACCGCGGCCACTGTGTACATCTGCGCGTCGTGGAATAGGTGAGCAATTACAGAGCAATAGATTGAGTGATATACGAAACGTATCATTACATCTGTCGGCTCCGCTCGCCACGGCGCTGCCCGCGGCTCTGCTCGCGCTCGCGGCGTTAGTGCTAGTCGCCGCCACCGCGGCCACTGTGTACATCTGTGCGTCGTGGAACAGGTGAGCAAGACGTGTGATATAGGTAATAATCATATGATATCATTGGCTACGAGCGACCGCCCCGCCGCCCATGATAGAGGCCGCAGCTAGTTGGCAGGTCGCGGTAATTCACTGGGGGCAGTGCGTAGCCAAGTTGCTAATCGCTGATGCTAATAAGTAGAGTAGCGTACTTTTCTCTCTCTGTCTCTCGTTTTTATTAGTGCCACAAAGCCCTTTCGTTCGCGACGGAGCGTTAGCATTGGTATCTTGGTTGCGTAACCAAGCGTAACCCCGCGCAGGGTGCGTACCTGGCGCGGGTGAGCAGTTACAGAGGGATATACGAATCTGTGTCATCGGCCTTTCTCGCCGCGGCGCTGCTCGCGCTCAGGGCTCTTGTGCTAGTCGCGGCCTGTGTGGTACATCTGCGCGTCGTGGAATAGGTGAGCATGACGTCATTACAAAGCGACAGACGGCGGGCTAAACGAAGCCGTATCAGCGCGCCTGTCGGCGCCAGTGCCGCGCGTGCGGCCGCCGTTAGCCGCGAGCGCCCCGCCGCGCCGCCCGCAGCTCGCCGCGGCGCCGCTCGCCACGGCGCTGCCCGCGGCTCTGCTCGCGCTCGCGGCGTTAGTGCTAGTCGCCGCCACCGCGGCCACTGTGTACATCTGCGCGTCGTGGAATAGGTGAGCATGACGTCATTACAAAGCGACAGACGGCGGGCTTAACGAAGCCGTATAGCTCGCCACGGCGCTGCCCGCGGCTCTGCTCGCGCTCGCGGCGTTAGTGCTAGTCGCGGCCACTGCGGCTACTGTGTACATCTGCGCGTCGTGGAATAGGTGAGCATGACGTCATTACAAAGCGACATACGGCCGGCTAAACGAAGCCGTATCAGCGCGCCTGTCGGCGCCAGTGCCGCGCGTGCGGCCGCCGTTAGCCGCGAGCGCCCCGCCGCGCCGCCCGCAGCTCGCCGCGGCGCCGCTCGCCACGGCGCTGCCCGCGGCTCTGCTCGCGCTCGCGGCGTTAGTGCTAGTCGCCGCCACTGCGGCCACTGTGTACATCTGCGCGTCGTGGAATAGGTGAGCATGACGTCATTACAAAGCGACAGACGGCGGGCTAAACGAAGCCGTATCAGCGCGCCTGTCGGCGCCAGTGCCGCGCGTGCGGCCGCCGTTAGCCGCGAGCGCCCCGCCGCGCCGCCCGCAGCTCGCCGCGGCGCCGCTCGCCACGGCGCTGCCCGCGGCTCTGCTCGCGCTCGCGGCGTTAGTGCTAGTCGCCGCCACCGCGGCCACTGTGTACATCTGTGCGTCGTGGAATAGGTGAGCATGACGTCATTACAGCGACAGACGGCGGGCTACACGAAGCCGTATCAGCGCGCCTGTCGGCGCCAGTGCCGCGCGTGCGGCCGCCGTTAGCCGCGAGCGCCCCGCCGCGCCGCCCGCAGCTCGCCGCGGCGCCGCTCGCCACGGCGCTGCCCGCGGCTCTGCTCGCGCTCGCGGCGTTAGTGCTAGTCGCCGCCACCGCGGCCACTGTGTACATCTGCGCTTCGTGGAATAGGTGAGTCATTACAAAGCGACAGACGGCGGGCTACACGAAGCCGTATCAGCGCGCCTGTCGGCGCCAGTGCCGCGCGTGCGGCCGCCGTTAGCCGCGAGCGCCCCGCCGCGCCGCCCGCAGCTCGCCGCGGCGCCGCTCGCCACGGCGCTGCCCGCGGCTCTGCTCGCGCTCGCGGCGTTAGTGCTAGTCGCGGCTACTGCGGCCACTGTGTACATCTGCGCGTCGTGGAATAGGTGAGCATGACATCATTACAAAGCGACAGACGGCGGGCTAAACGAAGCCGTATCAGCGCGCCTGTCGGCGCCAGTGCCGCGCGTGCGGCCGCCGTTAGCCGCGAGCGCCCCGCCGCGCCGCCCGCAGCTCGCCGCGGCGCCGCTCGCCACGGCGCTGCCCGCGGCTCTGCTCGCGCTCGCGGCGTTAGTGCTAGTCGCCGCCACCGCGGCCACTGTCTACATCTGCGCGTCGTGGAATAGGTGAGCATGACGTCATTACAAAGCGACAGACGGCGGGATAAACGAAGCCGTATCAGCGCGCCTGTCGGCGCCAGTGCCGCGCGTGCGGCCGCCGTTAGCCGCGAGCGCCCCGCCGCGCCGCCCGCAGCTCGCCGCGGCGCCGCTCGCCACGGCGCTGCCCGCGGCTCTGCTCGCGCTCGCGGCGTTAGTGCTAGTCGCGGCCACCGCGGCCACTGTGTACATCTGTGCGTCGTGGAATAGGTGAGCATGACGTCATTACAGCGACAGACGGCGGGCTTAACGAAGCCGTATCAGCGCGCCTGTCGGCGCCAGTCCCGCGGCTCTGCTCGCGCTCGCGGCGTTAGTGCTAGTCGCCGCCACCGCGGCCACTGTGTACATCTGCGCGTCGTGGAATAGGTGAGCATGACGTCATTACAAAGCGACAGACGGCGGGCTAAACGAAGCCGTATCAGCGCGCCTGTCGGCGCCAGTGCCGCGCGTGCGGCCGCCGTTAGCCGCGAGCGCCCCGCCGCGCCGCCCGCAGCTCGCCGCGGCGCCGCTCGCCACGGCGCTGCCCGCGGCTCTGCTCGCGCTCGCGGCGTTAGTGCTAGTCGCCGCCACCGCGGCCACTGTCTACATCTGCGCGTCGTGGAATAGGTGAGCATGACGTCATTACAAAGCGACAGACGGCGGGATAAACGAAGCCGTATCAGCGCGCCTGTCGGCGCCAGTGCCGCGCGTGCGGCCGCCGTTAGCCGCGAGCGCCCCGCCGCGCCGCCCGCAGCTCGCCGCGGCGCCGCTCGCCACGGCGCTGCCCGCGGCTCTGCTCGCGCTCGCGGCGTTAGTGCTAGTCGCGGCCACCGCGGCCACTGTGTACATCTGCGCTTCGTGGAATAGGTGAGCATGACGTCATTACAAAGCGACAGACGGCGGGCTTAACGATGCCGTAGCTTAACGATGCTGTGTACATCTGCGCGTCGTGGAATAGGTAAGCAATTACAGAGTAATAGATTGAATGATATACGAAACGTATCATTGCATCTGTCGGCGCCGCTCGCTACGGCACTGCCCGCGGCTCTTGTGTTAGTCGCCGCCACCGCGGCTACTGTACATTAGCGCATCGTGGAATAGATGAGCTTGACGTGTGATATACTAATCATATGATGTCTTTGGCCACGAGTGCCCGCCCCGCCGTCCGTGATAGAGGGCGCAGCTAGATGGAAGGTCGCGAGAATTTGCTGGACGTGGACAATGCAGAGTCGGACGATGTTGCATTTGGAGGAGTTATATAAGCAGGGTGCTTAGCCAAGTTGCCAATCGCTAGCGCTTAATCGTCAATCGTAAACGAAAGGCAGCTAGCTATCTTTGTCGCACTAATATGCAATAGTGACAGAGAGGGAAAACTACGATAAGCTACCAAGCGCTAGCGATTGACAACTTGGCTAAGCATCCAGGTCTTGTTTTGGCTAAAGAAATAGATGAGCCTATCAATTCGTAACAGCGCGATAAATGGCGCAATCTGAACGCGATCAGTTTCAGTCCGTCTTGTTGCGGACAGCGCACGATAGTTTAAACAATACGGCATTCTCCGTGGGGTGCCAGTTTAGTATGTATATTACTAAAGTGTTATGCGAGTTACATTAACTTGATAATTTTCTCCAGGTATAAGAAACATAAAGAGCAAACGATGCAACAGTACGGCACACTCAGCATGTCTATGCCACCACCGCGCCCCGCTTCCGGCTACGCGTCCAGCGAGGACGACCCCGCGCCTAGATATGAGACACAGGTACGTTAATTATGTATTAAACACTTCTGTCCCACAAGCCAAAAACAACACGTAAGTCGTACGCACCTCAAGCGTCAAAAAGGCGTGGAAAATACGGGATTCGACCATTACGCAGTTCTCGGGAAATAAGGGTACCGATATTTTTGGCACAGATATGTGGCGGCGGGAGACAACGACTAAACGAGTTTTCGGGTCGCAGGATCCCACAGGTTGAAGCTTCACCTGTGGCTTGTGAATGATAGAGATTATCTTACCCAAATCTAGCTGATAAATAGCTTCCTAGCTCTAACTTTTGTGCTGTAAATATTTTTACTAGGCCATGATTTACGACGGTCGTGAAATTAATTTGTGCAGTAATTGAATGTGACTGTAATATTGCTAGTATCCTTACACCATATGAATAAACAAAATGAAACAATCTCGTGACGATTCTTTGTAACATCATTGTTGGTATTATGTTACAGGTTTTAAATATGGCGGTGGATGACGCGGATTTGCAGCTCGACTTCAGCCCCAATAATCATGCATTTAACATACACAACGTGCAATATCTTTCGAAAGATAACGGTAAGTAATTCGTCTATTTACAAAACCATAAAACAAATGGCATTATATAATTTTTCCCCTCACTAGCTCGTAAAGCGCTCTTTTGTCCTTTAATACGAGCGGGTAAAAACGCTAATTATTCACTTGTGAGGCAAAGTAATCTCTAATTCCTATGGCACTACCTAGTATAAGTGGATCTGTATGACCGTAGTAAACATGCACAATCGGAGCTCACATGTTAAATTGGTCAATGCTCATTGGTGACTTTGTAAGCCTTTATATTTAAGTTTTAAATGTTTTTTTAAGTTAATTCACATTTGGATGGGATTTGTAATCATATTTCCTCGCGATAGTGAGGGGAAAAAAGTTGTATTATACTTGGCGGCAAAGTTTGTTCAACTTTCGTGCCTTGAGACCTTCGCAATACTCAAGATTCCAGTTTTTGAACCACTCGCTACGCTCGTGCCTCAATTTTGGAATCTTTCGCTAGCTCAGGTCTCAATATTGGCACGACAGTTAAACTACAACTTTGCCCCTTTGTATAATAAATAACTATTGTGTCCTTACAAGTATAAATTAACGGTGTTTTAATACTGACCGTAGAGTAGGTATCGGTAGGTATTTAGGATATAAAGAGAATAATAATTACTTTTTCATTTATTTAGGTGAACGCAGTCCAACGCTATCAGAAACAGCGACAACGGCGCGGGCATCCAGCGTCAACGAAAACGGCACGCTCAACAACCGCCACCATCACTTCGACTCGATGGTCAACAACACATTCGCGCGCCCCCCACACAACACTCAGACGCTCAACAGGCGCGTGCCCAACAACCATGCGCTCAACAACGCACTGGGCACGCTGCCCAGAGTCAACAACAACAACGTGGGCGGAGGCTTGCTCGCCACCACGTTGGGGAGGAAGATAAACGGCAATAACCACAAAAAGAAGAGCTCCCCTATTATGGCCTATGATGAAATACCCGGATTACAGAGGTGACGTTGATTTTTAATTAAAAAACAGACTTCAACCGATTTCTCCAAGATCTCACCATCACGGTTTGTTATGAAGTCTGTTAAAAAAAGAATTACCGAAATCGGTATGCGTGACATTGAGTTATTCGTCCATTTGTCGGACACATGCTAAATGCAAATTTATGATTTATATGGTTTTCTTATGGATGCCATTGTCAGAACTGGACCAAATTAAAATGGGACCGATCGGTGATCATCAGCTTTCAAATGAAAAAGAATCATCAAAATCGGTTCACCCAGTCGAAAATTCTGATGTAACATAAAAAAAATAGTCTAATTGAGTCGAACTTCCTCCTTTTTTTTCTTTAAGTCGGTTGAAAACTATGTGTGAAGTTCTAAATGTCCCATATTTTAGTCGGTTGTCTATCAATGAAGAAAATTTCTACTAGTGATGTTAAAGACAAATTCTGTAGAGAATTTTGTAGACTAAACAAGGACAGATACAACGACAAACCATGACTCCACGGTTGAAACCCGAAGTCTATCTTATATACATAGCTAGAATCTACTCAAAATTTCGAGTATTTTGCTACCATTACTTAAATAATGAAATTTACGGTTAGATTGATTGCCATTTTGCACTAAGAAAACGTTAATTTTGGTGAGGAGATGCGTGAATTGGTATTGAATGAAGTTTTATTTTGAATTTCTTTTGTTTGCAGGGCTTCCGATAATGACAACGTCACATTTGGAAAAAGGAATATCACTGGCTACGCCTATGATTCGCCTGTTGAAACAACTACTGAGCTATAGAGTTTAGAGTACTGAGCTTTAGAACCAAGTTTTCATCAATGGACTTTTATGTGACTTATAGTGAATCTCAAAACTATTTTTGTAAT
Source organism: Thaumatotibia leucotreta (assembly GCA_025490895.1). Lineage (NCBI taxonomy): Eukaryota > Metazoa > Arthropoda > Insecta > Lepidoptera > Tortricidae > Thaumatotibia > Thaumatotibia leucotreta. The sequence continues at coordinate 99,075 of JALPQI010001860.1, forward strand.
AGAGAGACAAGGTGATCGTCCGTCCATAATAAATAAAACAAAAATTTATACGTAGGTAGAGTTATATTTTGTGTTCAACGAATGTTAATTATTATAATGCGAGGTGAGATACAGAACGACTGAATATGCTTCAAACTAGAAATTTATGTGAATAACGAATTTTTAGATATACATCATAAGTGTACTTACTTAGCAAAGGCTAGTCTTTTGTATTGGAGAATAATTTGTGCATAATGATATTTTATAATTGTAAATAGAGGCATTATTCTGATAATGTGTATAATAGTTAGGGTACCTGAAGGATAGGCAGGCGCAAACATTAAGACAACTTTGTCTTGTATGTATGCCTCAATTTGTTGGCGTGTGCCATTAGTGATATAACCTTCCATCCATCTTTTTATTGGGAAATGATGTGTCGTCTCATATTTTTTTGAGATAAATATGCGTATTTTTATGAACTTACTCCAAAACATTTTTTTTTAATTTTGTATGAATTTTGTGCCAGTTACTTTTAAACAATTTAGATTAATTATAATTCAGAAAAAAATAACTTTTAGTGTAACTAATAGAACAATGCTCAGTTTATATACATGTAACGGTACGCGAGTTTATTAATTGAACGATTAAGTACATAATTTGATGTTATACAGGTGAATGATGGCCACTGGGTCAGTGAACCTGTTTAACGCGGCAATTATTAAATCGTCCAATTTAGTAACACTGGAACAGAGTCTACTCACCTGATATGGAAATTGCACTATTAGTGCTTTGTGCCAAAAAAACTTAAAACAACTGTTACGGTTTTAACACCTATTTATTATATTGGCTAGGATCGTAAAATGTTACCTATAAACTCATTTGTATAAATTTGTAAATGTATTAAAGTTTAAGTTGATCAAGAAAATTAAAGATTGTATGATATTACTATTGTGGAATAGATTGTTAATATAATTCTTTAAATAAATTAATTTTATTTTCCAAGTTGTTTTGATTATCTATAGTTGTGGTGGGTATTAAACCAACGGAACCTACTCGTATTTGCAAAAATGTTGTAGTGTATTTAGGAAAACTATAAAATTAATAATATCAATTAAAACGGTTAGAAACATACATATATACACCAATTCCAACATGTGTGTGTGTTCGGCAGGCATGTATCTAATTTTAGATGAGATACTCGTAATAATGTAATAATATAACTTTTCTCAAACATGCAATGAAATGTTGTAGTTAAGTGCCAAAAAAGTGGCCGGGAAGTAGCTCGTTGCCGGCCTAGGCCGGCAAGTACCTCTTTTTTAATTTTCATTTGACATAGGGTTGTGACCTGGCATCTTGGCTTTTAGCCAATAATTATCTATAAGTAATATTAGTGTAAAAAAAAGATTGGCAAATTTTTGCAGTTATAATTAGGTATTTAAATTATATAATTTAAAATAAATGTATAATAACTACTCAAAATAATATTTAAAAAGCAGTAATATACGGAGCGATCCGTCGGCCCCGATCACTGCATGCGATTAATTGGACCCAACCGACCACGTCGTCTAATACCGCTTTTTTAAATAAAAAATTTGCAACTTACAAACAAGTCAATCTTAAAAAAAAAATGTGTCGGTGTCGTATTTGACTTTTGTTGTGTTTCAAAGACTTAGTTATGTAGTTGACTTATAATTTCTTAGAAAGAAGATACATTTTTTATTTCATTTCATTGCATGTTTGAGAAAAGCATTATACATACCTCGGCCATGAAGTGACGGGTTGCCGTCCGAATACTATCCGGCCTCGCTTCGCTCGGCCGTCTAAATATATTCGGCCGGCAACCAGTCACTTCCCGGCCTCGGTAGTAATGTACTATTTTTCTTGTTTTCTGAATTAGTCTCACTTGGAAACGCTATTTTTTACTGAAATGAAACACAAAAATAACTTCTTTGAAAAACGAAATACCCAATAGCTGTAAAAACGTAGGTAGGTATACGTAGTGAGATTTTGGGACATAGAAGTTTCTGAAGTAGTAGCAGTAATTGTAGTACCACAGAGTACCATTAAAGGTGATTTCAAAATGGTATTGACCCTCCTACTACCTTCATCAGCCTAGGATAGTCCACTGCTGGACGTAGGCCTAGTATTAAGTATGCGTATAAATGCATTAGGAGAAAAATACCCATGATCGCCACGCTGGGCAAGTGGATTGGCGATCGCAGTAATGTGTCCACTATGATGACGCTGCTGCCCATCATCAATCTTTTATCAAATAATGGTCAGTGATACTTCAATCCCTTAGTTGACTCTTACGACACCCGCAGGAGGAGTTGGGGTGGCGACAAATGTATTCTTACTGCCGTCACCACACGGCTCGAAAACCTAGGCAGCCTATTCTAAGTCCCAAAACCTAGCTGGTAACGGGAATGCACTTTTTTTTAGCTACAGTGTATGAACAAAAGCCTAAAATATACCTGCTGTTTATTTGTAATAAAAAGAGTCATGTGTTAATTTTGTGGTGTTATTTGTAACAAAGAACTAATTTTAAAAGGACGGACATTACATAAAACAATAATAGTACATTATGATACGTGTGTGCTACATTGATCTATTACACTCATGGCGGTATTCCGCATTGCATAAAGGTGCATGCAGACCAAAAGAGCATTCACTGTTCTATCCCCCACTCTGCGAAATGAACGAATCACGTTTCGTGTAACGATCGAATTTCGTAGAGTAGGGGGATAGAACAGCGAATGCTCTTTTGGTCTGCATACACCTTAAGATAGCAGCGAACGTAGGTAGGTACCTAATGATCAATGCACACGAGTTTCACACGACGTTTTTCAACACACTTGCGAGGAAAAACTAAAATTTTAGTAACACTAAACCTTTCCTACACACTGGCTCGTAACGTAGGTATTATTGAACCGATTTTAGGCTCATATATTAAACACGGGTGCTTTATTTTTATTGCGTTATAGCCCTTGTGCGGTAATAAACCAAGTATGTTTGCAAACAATTGCAAGGATTATGTATTGTCAGATAGATGAAGCACTCTTATTTAGTCACCGTATTTTTCTGCCACATGACAACTTAATGGTTGGTTAAAAAAAACATAACCTGAATAAAGAGTGTGACTAAATGAGCCCAAAAGCGGTTTAAAGCAAATTATGCATTCTAAACCAAACACAAATAATGGGCTGCAAATCGTACCTATAGAACCTTGGCATATAGGGTCCAAGAACGGAAACAAAGGAAATGAAACACCTTGTATATTTCAAAAGTAACTCTCGGTTGAATCCTATCGTATTTTGAAGTAGTTACATACACCGATACGCCATCACTCCAGGATTCTTCAGGATCGGCTCCTAGGAATCATCGCGTGGCTTTGCCTCTAAAAATATACAAACATAATTATATTAATTACAGTAACGAAAAAAAACATTTAAAAGTTTGAAAAAATTTAGTAAATTATCTGTTGTATAATATGGTAGTACACATAATTGATATGGCATTTACGTTACTATTCAAATGCTTATGGAAGATTGAATGTCTTTTACATACAGACTTTACTAGATACTACATGCACCTTCATTTGATATTAACGTTTTTGCCATAAGAGACATACTTTCATCACTTTGGCTTTCTTATGTCGATGCTCAAATTATGAGATAAAAATATCTAAGGAGATTATGATAAAATCGTTGGGGGTTCATCTAAGGAGCTGAAGCCATTGTTCTCAAAACAATATATGTTATCTTGCCTATGCCTATATCGAGAAAATACTTCACCTATAATGCACTCGAACTTAATAGGTATTAGGTACACAATTACACATTGTGAAAAAATTAAATCGAACAATTGGCGACAAATTAAAATACGATCGAAAAGATTTTTGAAATCGACTCGAGCTACGTATTTCCTTTTCGCACGTATCATAAGACGTTTTTTAGTACAGATGGCCTTCCGAAGTTTTGACCAGACAAGAAATGACTTCTCGTCCTAGTGCGTAAAAAAACACCATCCGTACTAACAATACCGTTTTGCTGTTTCCCTGGATAATAAGCACAGACTTACTACAATCTCGTGGGGAAACGCAAACCCCATTTTTCCTGTAGTAACCGGATTTGCATCTGCATTGAGGATGACAACAGTCCATCGGTGTACATGGGTCTTTAGTCCAGAGGTTCTTGCAGTCTTCAGTCCTTGGGCATGTTGGCGGGCATTTGACGAATTCTTCATTGCGACCGCATTTAGGAGCAGCTAAAAAGATTAATCGTCACTAGACATGGTTCCGTTGTTCTATAGATTATGGTAAGTCTTCCTAGGTTGCTACTAGAGCGCAAGACATCGCATTAATAGTAAGTAGTTAGTAGGTATATGCATATGCAAGGTTGATAGGTATTTATGAAAGGGACATGATTAGATAAAAAATATAATTTTAAACTTTAAAGTCATTATGAAATATTCCTTAGTATATAAAAAAAACGTAGCTCTACTATGTAGTATAATTAGAATTTATTGCAATACGATTAATGTACGTATTCATAACTTCTAAATTATACCTATGTATGGTCTGCTGTCATGGTTAGTGACATGCCCTTTCCGTGTAGTTAGGTGTATCTACCTCCTTTGCATATGTTTTGTACGTTTGGTCACTAAAACGTGCTAGCCAAGCCTTGTAGTTCGTTATGAACCGCATATATTACTTATGCTGTTTCTAAAAGTTCGGTTCTGACAAAACGATTCGATACTGAATGTGTTGTTTTTGTGGAGGGGAACGAGCAGACAAATTGCTTGATGGTATATGCAATTACCAAGGACCTGCGTCACCTGGCGATTACGATTGCGTTTCTAACCTTAGAACCTAATAAATATTACGAGTATGGGTTTTTCTAAAGCTTACCCAACGTTGTAAGTACTTACGACAAGTATCTGGTTTGATGCAAGTTTTAATTGGTCCTCTGATGGTGCCCTTTGCACAGAAACAGCCCGACACGCACTGTGTTGTACAGCCCAGACATGTGTTCCCTCTGTTCTCACAGGACGGTGGGCAAGCTGAGCCGCACTTCTTGTACACCTCACCTTTTGGGCACTCTGTTGGGGTTAGAAACGTAATCATCATCATCATCAGCATATGTTAGTCCACTGCTGGACGTAGGCCTCTCCTATTAACTATGCGTATAGACGCATTAGGAGGTAAATGCCCATAATCGCCACGTCGGGCAAGCGGATTGGCGATCGCAGTACTGTGTCCTGTCCACTATGATGACGCTGCTGCCCATCATCAATCTTGTAGAAATGATCAGTGACACTTTAATCCCTTAGTCGACTCTTATGACACCCGCAGGAGGAGTTGGGGTGATGACAAATGTATTTTTACTGCCGTCACCACACGGCAAAACGTAATGTAAAGATAATAATAACAAATTGTTCAATTATTGTAGTGTTTATGATAAAGCTGAAGTTGCTGTGATCCTAAGTAAGTTGCTAGAATCCAGAATATAAGCATTAGGCGTTTTGAATAGATAGATAGGTAGGAACAATAGACCTGACAATCTCCGTACTCTCTCCTATAAATGTAAATTCTTAAATATGAAAAAAATGAATACGGTACTTAATAGGAGTGGGTGCTTAGACACGTTGCCAATCGCTAACGCTTAATCGTCAATCGTAAACGAAAGGCAGCTAATTGTCTTTGTCGTACTAATAAGAAAGAGTGACAGAAAGGGAAAACTACGATTACGCTACTAAGCGTTAGCGATTGGCAACTTGGCTTAGCATCCTGGGTCGCATTTTATAAAGTTACAATTTACAATTTCGCTGTTTGCCTCTCTAACGCACGCACATATTGGCTAGAAAGAGAGGCAAACAGCGAAATTGTAAATTGTAACTTTATAAAACGCGACCCTGGAATTATTCTTATTGATCTCAAACTCTTAACAACTTTTTCGAGAATATCATAGACTGTATTATTGAAAACTCTTGTACCTAATATTAAAAAAGGTACCTCTACAATTAAAAAAACTGTTTAAAATAGATAATACCTACTTACTAGGTACCTATATATAATAATAAGTTATCTATAGGTATGTTAATTAGGCGCTGAGGATTCTCCCCCGCTAACTCTAACTAGGTACTTTAGTACCTAATATACAATCTTTAAACCTTTAAGATTCATACAAAAATGAATGTAACACTTTTTTTATAATAATAGTTTTAATTTAAAAACCTGTACCTACTTGTATTTTTTTTGTTTTGTACTGACGAATTGTATAACAGTAATAACAGTAAGTATCCGGAAATCTATAAACTATGTTTTAGACGCGCATATATGAACACAGAGTTGGTCTGTGTATATGAATTATTACAACAATATTTATTTCATTGGCAAGCTTCAAAAGTTTAACACTGAATTATACGGCTACAATATGCAAGTCTAATGGAAAAAAATATGTTTTTGCACTCTAAAAAACACATGTGACCATGCATTGTTAGCTTAGTTGGTATCGCTAACTACCTAAATACTTGTTTGGCAACTGTCTGTTACTGAGGGAGTTCGACATGATGACTGGTAATTTTTGGTTAAAGAATAACCACCCACGCAAATTGCCAAAGCCCGGAAAATCCATAGCAAAACAGACTGTCGCAATGAAACTAGGGTGAGAAACATTTTATTATCGATATCGAGTAAGTTTATAAATCAACGACGTCCGTTTCAAACCGTTTTAAGATACAAATAATAATTATCCACAGAGACACAAGTTATATCTTATAGCTGGCACACGCAATGAAATTACAATAATGCCATTCAATGTCTTATGGAGCAAGTATTAATTTTCTGAACTGTCTACTATTTTCAATGAGATTGATTACCTCCTTTTCACCCAGTTATTACTTAATATAAAATATAAGTAAAGTTGATAACAGGACCGGTCATTGTGGCATGATCTTTGGGGGAGACCTATGTTCAGCAGTGGACGTCTTTTGGCTGATGATGATGATGATGATAACGTAAGTTACGTTGCAGTTTACATGAAATAACACATATTTAACAAACCCTTAACTTACCTCTTCTTTTGCGTTTGGCTTGAATAATTATAAAATAATGTAGGTAGGTACCTAAACATATCGCTATGAGTTTTTTCACAAAACTTACTCGATATCGATAAAAAATGTTTCTCACCACAGTTTAATTGCGACAGTCATTACTCATTTGTTTTGTTATGGATTTTCCGGGCTCTGCAAATTGCTGCATACAATTAAATGAAAGATGTCATTGACTTTCACATACCTACTCATATCGTATATTACGTATGTTTACGACATAAGTAAGGTAAAAGTACCTATAATCGACACCTTAGCCTTATAGCTCAACATAATATTACACCCATCAGTCGCATCAGTCGATAGTTAGATAGGTAGTTGAAATATTCACAGATGCTCTATTTCTGTTGTCGCTATTTATAAAAACAAATTCTAAAATGCACAATAAGTTTGATAATGGTACGAATACCTTCGAGCTATTTGATTCGGTATCGTATTATCATTAAGAAAATGTAGGAGAGGCGGTCAACTAGACAGTCTAACAAGACAAAAATATATTTTTCACTTCTCATGCTCAAAAAGTGCACCTTTATTTCGTGCGTAGACGACATAAAATCGCATTTCATGTTCTAGAGCATAAAAGTATAATTGTTTTCTAAGGCGAAGATGGGCTAAGGTAATCGGTCCCAACAGCCAAACATAATATGCACAATTTTATTAAGCAATAAAATAGTATAACTGACAAAATTGGTAAAATATATATTACAATATTAGAATTCTGTATTTTCTCTCATTAAATTTAGTAAATCACATAAAATAGATATCGATTATCGTTCAAAAATGCTTCGAAATGTTTGACTTGGCAGAAAATCGAGCATCTGAAGCTCTGATCACAGATTGAAAATTAAAAAAAAAAAATGAGTTGGCGGTTATTGGTTGTATATTTTTTCTTCTTTCGCTTTACGACAACTTGGTTGTGTAAATTGCAGTGAAAAATGTTACTTTCCTCGCAAACGAAGTGAAAAGCACAGTGTACAACACGGGCATAAATGTCCATTTTTATCCTCGTCTACTATTTTGGTCTTCGCTTCGCTCAGACCACTTCACGCTCAGGTCACTTTATGCACTTGTTGTACAATCTACTAATCTTGCAAAAAAAGCTGTTTCTTCCATGTTAGGACAAGATAATTAGGTTATTTCCAGGAATTAATTCCTCGTAGGCTAGAAATAGTTTTAGTATCTTTATTTAGTCCTAAATAAAGAGAAATCCAAGTTTGCACATTACCAGGAGTTGAACTTAGTTTTTTAGAGCCAAGTAACTGTCAAATTGTCGTTAATTTTTTTTTATTGTAGCTCGTAAGCGGTACGTTGGATGGAAAACTCATTCAGGTAAAAATAAACTCATTTTTTAATCTTCCGGAGCGATTATTTTCGCAAATAATCCTTAATCAAAAAGTTGGACCAGTAAATCCCTAATCTTTTTTAAATACCTATTGAACGATAATGTTCTATAGGGTTGAAAATAAATATCACCCCCACTTTACGTGGCGGGGAAGTAGGTACAGGTACCCTAAAAAACATTTCTTGCCTGGTTTTATTTAAATTTTTTTCTGTTTGATTGATGTCGTACCTAATATCAGCTGTCTCTAATCTCATTTGGATATAATTTTCTTGTTCTGTATCAGATCAGAACTATTTTTGTAGACTTTATCGCCACTATCATTGATTCACCTTGTATATGCATAATGCAATTAAGTGCTGCCTACTTATAGTATAAATGAGACTTACGGCGGGGTGGCGTGTCTGCAGATGTCTGTGTCGCCAAAATACCTGCCAGAGCAATTGGTATCCACACTAAAACCCAGCGCATGGTCTCGAAGTCTTCTCAACTGTACAAGTACAATTACACTGCTGTTGGGTTTTAATATGTCCCGTCTTATAATTTATGTATCGCATGGATAAAAACTGTAAGGGAAATTAAACTTATGAAAAAGATACGAATTGAAATGAGGTAGGTAATTGATAATGTGGTGCAGTATATTTTTCACTGTGCGTGAACATTTGTAAAAATTTTTACTGAACATTGTATAAGGGCTATATTATAGTATATTTATATGTATTTAATTTTTAGATATGTGATATGATACTTACACACCCATGTTTTCTTAATACAACTTGCAGCTGTGATGAAAATCTCTGTGGGCCACAAATCAAGAACGGAAAAAAACTGGCAAAGGGATGCTAGCGAGACATTATTATACCTACAAGTATAACACGTTTAGTGGGATTTATACTTAAGTCATTAAGTCATTATTGATTACTAGGTATTAGCTATAACCAGGGCCCGTAATGTTCCTGCCGATGACATCAATTTGACGTCACGCTCCATTTAGGGTGATCCCGAATAGTTTTATTGTTAAGTATTAATCATTAGTCGTCAATAATTTTAATCATGTACAAATAACTTCAACACCTAGTCTATTTACACGTAAAATAAATAATACCTACTTGATACGTGAAACGTAAATAAAACTATTTGATTTGTTTTTATAAATACATTGTATTAAGTGAAATTGTAACACATTTCGATAATTACGTAGAAAACAGAATTCCTCTTTAACGTAAAACACGTATCAAGTAGGTATCATTAATTTTACGAGTAAAATTTGAAGTAATTTGTACATGATTAAAATGATTGACGACTAATGATTAATACTTCACAATAAAACTATTTGGGATCACCCTAAATGGAGCGTGACGTCAAATTGATGTCATCGGCATGAACATTACGGGCCCTGGCTATCACTTTCAAAGTATGTACTTTCGTACTATATAAAACGTCGCTTCTGTTTAAAACTATTCTATGATTATAAGTATGTAGCTGTGAGTGTGATCACAAGATCACAATAATTAATATTGATCAATTTAATATTTGTAGTGTCAATAGTATTGACTCAATGAGAGATTTGACATAGATAAACTAAGTGATTCTTAGAGTTAATATCACTAACTTACTGTACCAAAACCATTATTTAATATTTTTTGTAATGATTTTTTTTTGCTAATTTTGAAGTAACGTTAAATTAGTAAGTTGTAGCACTTGTGGCAATGTTACAATTTTTGTTTGATGCAATAATTTTTTAAGTAGGTAATTTCATTTTAATTTTTCTGCGATAGTATTTCTTTGTTTTACCAGAGAAGGGTAAACAAAATAATATATGCTTACAGGCTATATTTTCAATCTTCCTCTTCTTCTTTATGTGCCATATCCTAACGGATGTCAGCGATCATCATGCGAAAGTCACTTCTATTCTTTGCCACTCTGTCTAGAGTGGTAGTGTCTTTAATACCGGTCCAGTCCCTAATGTTGCTACACCATGTGGTTCTTGGTCTTCCTCTTCCTCGTTTTCCGTCTATTTTCCCTTCTATTATATTTATAATTAACTCATATTTTGGGTTTCTGTAAATGTGTCCGAAGTATGCTGTTATTCGTTTTTTGATAGTCAGTAATACTTAATAATCTTCTTCTTCATTTTAGTCAAAACAGTTTCATTAGTTATTTTATCCACCCAAGAAATTTTCAACATTCTTCTATATAACCACATTTCAAATGCATTAAGCTTATTTACTGAGGATTTAGTTAAGGTCCAAGCTTCCACTCCGTACATCGGAATTGGCAACACATAGCATTGTACAAGTCTTCATCTTAGCTTAAGGATTATGTCTTTGTTTGTGTATAGTTTTTTTTATTTTCATTAAAGCACTCCGAGCCATCTCTATTCGTATCCGGATCTCAATTTCTGGGTCCCATTTCTCGTTGAGCCAGCATCCAAGGTACTTGTACCTGTCTACTTTTTCCACAAGACTGGACTTGGTTTTAATTGTAAGATGTTCGTCGTCTTCCTGGTTTTTACTGATAATCTTATATTTAGTTTTAGCTATATTCATTTTTAGACCATATTGTTCAAATTTAGAATTTCAGCATCATCATCATCATCATATCAGCCGAAAGACGTCCACTGCTGAACATAGGCCTCCCCCAAAGATTGCCACAATGACCGGTCCTGCGCCACCCGCATCCAGCGGACTCCTGGATGCGGGTGGGTTTTCAATAAGAAAACATTATTTTTTCTCACCTAAAATCTTACTAAAGTAGTATCAGACCACGCTTATTAGCTAAGATGTTTAATTTTTCAAAAGAAACCAAACGAAAGAGATAAAGAAAAAAAGGAAGAATGTAGGTATGTCAGTTTATTCTAAATACACAATTTATTTTATTGTTTACATAAATTCATGTACTAAATGTTTTTGAATCGTATAATATATATGTATTACAAAATACCTACATAATTACACATATCAGATAAAAATGTATCAGTATTACTAAAGTATGTAGTGTCTATACCCAAAAGCTTAAAATGAAAATCTGAGGACACCAGATACAGTTTGGTTAAAATTCGACGAACGTTGACAAAAAAACTTGATAATTAAAATAATGTCGTGTTTAGTTTACCGCCGAAGATTTAGCATTTGGGCATCCATCAAATAACTAACTTGAACATTGCTTAGAAGGGACACATACACCACCTTTTCTGAGGTAGCCAAGTTTGCAACGACATTGGGGCTTGCAGCACTTGACTGCATTAGTGCAGTTAAATTTCGACCACAGGTTCGAGCAGCCATCGGAAGGTGGGCACGTAGGAGGACATTCATTGAATATTTCATAAGGGCTGCAGATAACTGGAGCTGCAATGAGAATATACACGATAAAACATCAAAAATCCTTCATACAATGCATCAGATATCCTTGGATTTAGTGCGACAGTGTGTTGTTGGAATTACTGCCAGTTATCACTCGAAGATAATGATGTAGTCGTGCCGAAACTGGTTCCCATATCGGTACTTCGGCTGCACTTAATGTCGATGTCACGGCCGACCTATAAATTTTTGCGATACGACTTTTTACTAAATACGAGTCATATGACTGTTTTCCAGAAGTCGATAGTTTGACTTGACCATGATATTACCACTTAACTACAGTTTAGTATAATAAAACTAATTCACATTTTATGAAACTCTTAGCCTCATTAGCAAAATTTTGGGTAAAGCAACTAACACAGAGTTGACTGGTTAAGTTACTACATTATTGTTACTTTTCGCCGTTTAACCTTATGATAATAAATAAAACTTACGGCAGTCGTCTGGTTTGACGCAGGTGTTGTCTTGTGCTCTAATGGTGCCCTCCGCGCAGTAACAGCCCGGCACACACTGCTCCGTGCATACCAGACACGTGTTCCCTTTATTGTCGCAGGATGGGGGACATGACGAGCCACACTCGTTGTACACTTCTCCCTCACCGCACTCTGCTGGAGCTGAAAAATCTCATTATTTTGGCTACCCTAACATGATTCGAATCCCAAAGAGTTGAAGAGTATGATGCTAGGTGAGGTCTGTTTATGTAATGTAAAGTATTGCATTTACTTGAACCTTCATTACAAAATTAGAAATACGTATGTACCTATTCATCATCATCATCATCATCATATCAGCCGAAAGACGTCCACTGCTGAACATAGGCCTCTCCCAAAGATTGCCACAATGACCGGTCCTGCGCCACCCGCATCCAGCGGACTCCTGCGACCTTCACCAGGTCATCAATCCACCTTGTGGGGGGCTTGTGCGCGTAGAACCGATGGCCGTTGGGGCGGGAAGGTTCTTGAGTGGCGGCCACGTACCGGAAGGCGTAGCGTGGGTAGGCCCCCCACAAGGTGTACCTATTCAGTTCAATAAAATGGTTAATTACTTTATCCGATGAATCGAATTCCTAGTAACTTACAGCATTCGTATTCAGGTACACAAGTACCATTGTCATGTCTAAGGTAATCCGGTTTGCAGACGCATCCAGGCCCTTTACATACAAGTGGACACACTCTATCGTTTTTGAATCTGTTCTTGCAAGTCTTTTGACAGTCGTTGTAGCAATCGGTAGTTACTTCGTTAGGTCCACACTGAATTGGTTCACCTGAAAATACCAAATTAAATTGATTCGACTGAAATTAATATGACAGCAACTGAAATTAATATGACAGTATGGCATCGCACTACTAAGCAATTTGAGATTTTAACCGAATACTTAATGTGGTATCTAACACGCATTAGGCTTCTTTGTTATTTTAAGATTCAGACCCTTAAAAAGAAATTTCAGTAAATTTTTCCGATTGGCACAATTCATGACTAGAAAAGTAATTCATAAGAGCAATGCAAACAACATCAACCAAAAATCTTACTGCATTCTTTGGCGCTGACGCACTCATTTTGATCATTTCTGAAATACCCAGACTTGCATCGACATTGAGGTTCGCAGCAATCTACAGGTGTGCACGGTATTTTCGACCACAGATTCTCACACTTTTCAGTCCGGGGGCAGGTAGGCGGGCATGGATCGAAAAATTCGTTTGCGCCCGTACACTTGCGTTTAGCTGAAAAAAAAAAGGGTGCAATGTATTCGACGATGACATCAATAGATTTAAAATATCCAGATTGCTTGGTAAAAATATCGCACATATGGTTAGGTATTTAGACTGAAATTGCCCGTTTGTATGTTTTGAGGACATTAAACTTACGACAGTTTTTCGGTTCGACGCACGTCCCGTTCGGCCCTCTAATGGTTGTCCCAGTACAGTAGCAGCCAGGCACACAATTCATCGTGCACATCAGACACGTGTTGTCCCGATTGTCGCACGACTTCGGGCATGACGAGCCGCAGTCACTCCACGCTTCGCCCTTAGGACATTTAGGCGGTTCTGTTGCTAAACATGTTCTAATAGTTAATTAATGTTATATTATTTTTCCTAACTAGTGCGGAGAAGTAAACTTTGCGTAAATTTCTCTTTTTAAGGCACTTGTTATGAAAAAAGTCGTTCGATACACGTGTAAAAACTTCTTTTAAAATCGGGTGATTGTCGCCCTCGTTTCACTCGGGCTCCAACTTACACCCTCGTCGAAAAATTTATTTTTTGCACTTGCATCGAAATGTACTATTGTTATACCTAGATAAGTTCTCGTTAATTTTGTTGAGAAATTTTTGTCAGCAATGCTACTTGAATGTAGTAATAACGATCCTGTTAGATATATAATATATACATAAGGTATATACCCTTGAAATTCCTAAAATATTTTGGATACAAGTATAATTAATTTTATAGTCACTGTCCATCTTATATTAAATTATACAGGACAGATATAGGTATATAATTTTCACTCACGGCAATATTTTCTTTTAATACAGATTCCATTCTTGTCTCTGACATATCCTTTGTTACAATAGCATTCACTTCTGGGCGCACATGCTCCCATGATTGCTTCCAAGTGCATATTGTCACACGTGATTTGACAGCTGTTGCTATTTTGTTCGAAGTGCTCATTTCTGCCACAGCATGATGGTGGAGGTCCTGTGGATGACTACCTACTGAGTTTTCTTACACAAAATATCAAACTAGTGCCATCGTACCCCGTTAATATTATTGAGGTAATTTTACCTAGCCTATACTAAGTGTTTTAAGCAGCCCAAGTTTAGAGCATCTATCTTTAAGCCATTTATTAAGGTGAAATCCATCTAAAAAATATTGTCAGCGTATCGGTAAAAAATCGTACTTAATTCGTTTAAAAGTTCATAAAATACTGGGTAAACGGTGAAAGTGCCACAAGGGCCAATCTTAGATTATAGGCTGGGGTTAAGTAGATTAGTCAGATTTAATCTATGTAGTACATAAATTGTAGTTGTAAAAGTAGAGTTTAGCACAAACAAATAAGATAAATATCCATTGAAAACGTTAATAAGTACTCCCGCGATTTCTCCGAGTGTGATTTTAGTAAAAAATCTATGTTACTACCTATCGAAATTTAACGAATCTTTAAAATTTAAGCTTTGGTTCTCTTCGGTTACAGCGACAGTATCATGAAATAAAACCGTGAAAATGGAGTCATTCATCGCGTATATGCATTACATCCCGGCGTTTAGGTATCTCAACAGGGTTCGTGAACATGATCAACAGGTGACTCTCACAGAAGAATCGGTTAACATTATTTTATTTCATTAAAGTTTAGTTCTTAAGCCGGGAATACATCTGTAAAATCTTACGTAAGTGATAGGGACCGAGCTATACAAAGGAATGAGATAGTGATATTCCCCTCTCATTCCATAGTGTAGCTCCGTCCTCATAACTTAAGTCCGCAGGAACCCATAAGTGTTCTGCCTCGTGGTAGTGAAACTTACGACGTGCCGTTTCGGTATCTGTATCCGTCAGCTGGGCCTCAGTCACCAGCGCTCCTGCTGCCAATATTAATATACTCCAGCGCATGGTCTTGACGTCTGTTCTACTCAACAATTACCTCTTAAATGTGCTTCGGTTTTAGTCGTTCTTTCATATCTTTATCATTTAAAGAAAAAATAAGACAATTAAAACACTCTTTGCTGTTTACTTAAGTGGCACAATGTTTTTTCCGCTCAGCGTGAATAATTGTGATTACATACCTAGTTATTTACTTAGTGTTTTGAAAACATGTGATTTTGTAAATGGTGTGTAATCTACACTGTCCCCTTACAACATTGGCTGAATACATGACGCACATCATGGACTCTTGTTAAAATTTTGCGTGAGACCCGAGAAAGCTATTGACAAAACAAAAATTTTCACCACGAGACGAGCATAGCGAATCATTTTAAAATTCAATTCAATTCAATATCTTTAATGTAAAAAACACATGTCAATAGTCAATTATACAATCATACAAATAAAATATACTATACTAAATAAACACCAATAAAAATCAAAATCCTAATGACATCAAATTTCAAATTAAGAATAACAAAAAATAAAATAAATAAAAAAAGTTTTAAGTTAAACGGTTTTTTATTGCACCAAAAACTAGAAAATAAATATTAGTTATAACTAACCATAGATGCTACTTTCTGTAGATTACTCACGTGAAACTATTAACACTGTAGTCTTCCCAAGTCGTATGCTGAAAGCCACGTTTAGCCTCTATGTCAGTAGATTAAGCGTTACCTAATCGGAAAATTTTACCAAACTGAAATAAAAACGTGGGGCGTACGCAAATGTGATTAAGTCACTATAGTTATTTAAGAACACACATAGAAATCAAGACAGCAATAGTTGTCGAGTTTGCGGACGATTGTGGTAGACACACGTCTTTGAGTGGCTTAAGGTTGTAGTACCTTCGAAACACTACGTACAGATGTCGCTAGTTATTAGCTTCACAATACCATTGACTAAATTAGCTGTGATCGACGGAAGGTAGTCTGGTGTAATTGGAAGCACGTTGGACCGGCAATCCAGAGGAAGCGGGTTCGAATCCCGTGACAACCAGAGTCTTTCGCAGTTGATTTTTTCTATGGTAAGCACATCTGTTACGACATTGTGGGATTATCCGCATTGTAAAAAAGTAACACCAACATCAATTTGTTTAATTAGAAAACAAATTGATGTTTCCTAATCATGAACTGATTACAGCGCCCTCTATAGCAAATTCAACGCAACGGAGAGTTGTCGAGTTTGCGGACGATTGTGGTAGACACACGTCTTTGAGTGGCTTAAGGTTGTAGTACCTTCGAAACACTACGTACAGATGTCGCTAGTGATTAGCTTCACAATACCATTGACTAAATTCGCTGTGATCGACGGAAGGTAGTCTGGTGTAATTGGAAGCACGTTGGACCGGCAATCCAGAGGAAGCGGGTTCGAATCCCGTGACAACCAGAGTCTTTCGCAGTTGATTTTTTCTATGGTAAGCACATCTGTTACGACATTGTGGGATTAGCAATAGTTTTGTTCTGGCCTTGATAAAAGCTATTTACCTCTGTAGAAGTGTTGGAACAGATGGATGACTAATTGCAAAATTAAAGCTACAATTACATATTTTAAACTTGTATGTTTCTTTATAATAAAACGCCCCACGTTTTTATTTTAGTTTGGTAAAAGTTTCCGATTAGGTAACGCTTAATCTACTGACATAGAGGCTAAACGTGGCTTTCAGCATACGACTTGGGAAGACTACAGTGTTAATAGTTTCACGTGAGTAATCTACAGAAAGTAGCATCTATGGTTAGTTATAACTAATATTTATTTTTTAGTTTTTGGTGCAATGAAAACCGTTTAACTTAAAACTTTTTTTATTTATTTTATTTTCAAGTTTTTAGTGCAACTGTTAAGTTAATTTCCGATACTATACCTACTTATTCTAGATCAAAGATGTTGTTTGTAATATGTAATACAATTATGCATGCTAAGTAGCGTTTATACTCTCGCGCTTTCATCACGAATGACGTCACGTATGTAAACGTAATGGACATTATTTTAAGTGTAACGGGAGGCGAATCTCTGCTGAATAGACATTTTTAGAAATCCGACACTAAAAAAATGTTATTAAATATCTCGATCGACAAATGAAAACCAAAGTCTGGGCGTGGTTAATGTAAGCTTGAATGCCCGAAGTGTCTCAAATGGACGCGTTATTCATACAATAAGTACCTTAGATAACAGAGATCTGACAATAAGGAATATATTAATCAATTTGGTTTTTTGAGAAAATCAAGTTAATTTTTTTATATATTTTTAGTATTTCTATATTGTACACATTATAAAAGTCTAATTTCGAGACTATAAAACATAAACTCATTCTCTCAGTCGACCAACCGGAGGACCGCAAGTCTGACGGAAAGTCCGACGCGAACCGAGGCCTATAAGGGTCAATCCATGCAATCTATCAACCGGAGGGCCCTAGGCCGACGGCACTTTGGCACGCACTACGTGAATCCGAGAGACTCACACTCTCTGTCTATCAACTGGTGGACCGCAGGCCCTAGTGCACGTCCTACGCAAACCACCTGCGCTGTTAGCCTATCAACCGGAGGGCCGCAGGCCCGACGGCATGCCCTACGCTAATCCGAGGGGTATACTCATACTCTCAGTCTCATCAACCAGATAACTGCAGGTCCAACGGCTTGCCCTACGCGATCCACTCACGCTGTCACTCTATCAGCTGGAGGGCCGCAGGCCCGACGGCTCGCCCTACGTGACCCACTCACGCTGTCACTCTATCAGCTGGAGGGCCGCAGGCCCGACGGCCCACCCTACGCGAACTACTCACGCTGTCACTCTATCAGCTGGAGGGCCGACGGCCCGCCCTACACGATTCACTCACGCTGTCACTCTATCAGCTGGAGGGCCGCAGGCCCGACGGCTCGCCCTACGCGAATCACTACGCTGTCACTCTATCAGCTGGAGCTCTTCGAATCGCTAAACTGAAGTGGGCGGGACTCGTCGCGCGTGGAACCGATGGTTGTTGAGGCGGTAAGGTTCTCGAGTGGTGGTCACGTACCGGAAGGCGCAGCGTGGGTAGCCCCCCCACAAGGTGGACTCATGACCTCGTGAAAGTCGCTGGATGCGGGTGGCACAGGGCCGGTCCTTGTGGCAATATTTGGCTGATATGATGATGATGATGATGATGATAATGAAATCCGTATGTTTCTACCAAATATCTAAAGCCGTACTTCAAAATCTACATATCGCTAAACCTAGCAGTTGTGGCAGGCAGTAACACTGGAGTATCAGATTTGAGGAGTTGGACGTTAGTATTAAATTCGCATGTTTCTACTTAATATCTAAAGAACTTCTTTAAAATCAAGATATCGATAAAAGATAAATTATTGTAGGCAGTACTGCAGCATCAGGAGTAAGGAGTTGGAAATCAAGATCAGGCTGTTAGTGTTTGATTATGCCAAACATGCTATACTTTCATTTTCACGTGTCTAACACTCTCGGTTAAGGTAAGCAGTACGTCTGCAGCATCAGGCTTTGAGGATACAAGGATACAAATATTGTAATATTGCATTGTCATGGAGACTTGATAAGGGTTCCAAATTTTATTGATTTCGGTTGATGAGAAGTGGTCAAAAAATCGATCACAAGATTTGAAGCATCGACGACAGTTGATACGCGGTGAAGTTAATAAAAACCGTTTAATAATAATAAGAATAACGAAAATTAATTAAATTATCGAATCGCTAAACTGAAGTGGGCGGGACTCGTCGCGCGTGGAACCGATGGTTGTTGAGGCGGTAAGGTTCTCGAGTGGTGGTCACGTACCGGAAGGCGCAGCGTGGGTAGCCCCCCCACAAGGTGGACTCATGACCTCGGGAAAGTCGCTGGATGCGGGTGGCACAGGGCCGGTCCTTGTGGCAATATTTGGCTGATATGATGATGATGATGATGATGATAATGAAATCCGTATGTTTCTACCAAATATCTAAAGCCGTACTTCAAAATCTACATATCGCTAAACCTAGCAGTTGTGGCAGGCAGTAACACTGGAGTATCAGATTTGAGGAGTTGGACGTTAGTATTAAATTCGCATGTTTCTACTTAATATCTAAAGAACTTCTTTAAAATCAAGATATCGATAAAAGATAAATTATTGTAGGCAGTACTGCAGCATCAGGAGTAAGGAGTTGGAAATCAAGATCAGGCTGTTAGTGTTTGATTATGCCAAACATGCTATACTTTCATTTTCACGTGTCTAACACTCTCGGTTAAGGTAAGCAGTACGTCTGCAGCATCAGGCTTTGAGGATACAAGGATACAAATATTATAATATTGCATTGTCATGGAGACTTGATAAGGGTTCCAAATTTTATTGATTTCGGTTGATGAGAAGTGGTCGAAAAATCGATCACAAGATTTGAAGCATCGACGACAGTTGATACGCGGTGAAGTTAATAAAAACCGTTTAATAATAATAAGAATAACGAAAATTAATTAAATTAATATAAAATGTCACAATTATTAATCAACTAACCATACTAATAAAACTTACGATATAAATCCAATAAAAATATTATAACCCAAATATATTGCAATTCAAATTAGAAATAAATAATGTCAAACAATCATAAGTATAATAAAAATTAATATAAATGTCACTAAAATATCAGATTGCAAATTATTTAATGTTATATTTACTATAAAACTCGCGAACTGTAAAATAGTACATTGTGTATCAAGGGAGGTAAGTAGGGAATTACTAACGAGAGTGTTAGAAGCCCGACGCCGTTAGGCGGAGGGCTTTTATGACTCGAGTTAGTATTCCGCTTACCTACCGTGATGCATACAATGTTTTTCATCACACTTGCCAACAAAAAAATAAGTTTTAAGACATAATATTATTAAATGACGTACCGACATTTCTATTATTCCCTAGGGAATATCACTTTTCTATTACTCCCGCTACGCGCGCAAGCAATGGCGCGCTTAGACAGCAAGTGTGATGAAAAATGCTTTTTCTATAAAGAATGCTTTCAATTTTTTAACAAACAGGTCATAAGAAGCCGCCTCTTTGATCTCACGATCCAGGCTGTTAGAAAGTGTAATCTTGAGCTCTGGATGCTTTTCAATACACTAACGGTGAATAAACTTTACGTTCGGAGTGAAAAACGAAAATATTCACTTCACTAGTACCAAGAATAAGGGGTATGCCGATAAAAAACTGACAATTTCAAATGATAACATGGGATCGATATAGTTGGCCGTGTGGTAACGGCAGAAAGATTACATTTGTCATCACCCCAACTCCTCCTGCGGGTGTCGTAAGAGTCGACTAAGGGATTGAAGTGTCACTGACCATACTTGATTAAAGATTGATGATGGGCAGCAGCGTCATCATAGTGGACACATTACTGCGATCGCCAATCCGCTTACCCAGCGTGGCGATTATGGGCATTTACCTCCTAATGCGTCTATACGCATAGTTAATAGGAGAGGCCTACGTCCAGCAGTGGACTATCATAGGCTGATGATGATGATATAGTTAGGCAATTATAATTTCTTTCTTTGGATATTAACCAGGAGGTCTTAGCTTATTGTAGTATTTTTGTGTCAATACTGCATTTCCATTACTCACAGTACAGTGTCTGCGAAACGTCTTCCAAATTTTCTTTTCCGAACATTTTTTTTCTTTTTTTTGTATGCAGCTTTCTAAATTATGTGATCATCGTCAATATATCTGGCCATGATTCCCGTCTTCCTTAAGACATCCTTAACTTTATGCATTACAAGTTTCTGCCGCTGATTTCGTTTCATGTTACTATGCCAAAGAGAATAAGAATTGTAGAATTAAATAATTGGTCAAAGACCCATAGAAAAAAATCCACATAATATGCCTTGGGCGCAGTAATGATTTATGAGGAGAACTTCATAGAGCATTATTGCGCCGAAAGCAAGGGTATTCATAAAAAAAAACGTGGAAATTTACCAGAAACATTGATACCTCTTCTGTAGAAAATGAAATCCTGCAGTGGAGAATTAAAAAAAGGAGCTTGGAAAAATGTTTATTTCCGAAGAACTTGCAACAAAACAGAATCGAAGTTAGCTAATTTAAGACCTCTTAGTTAATTTCTGAAGAAACAATTATGGCTATTTAAGTATATCGGCCCGATTTTTTTATTTGAATTTTCCAGATTTTTATGGGTACACGTTAATACAAAAATGTAAGTACATTCAGAATTATAGATCTAACCCAAATAGAATTTTTATTGAAAATGAAAACAAATGTCAATATTTTCAACAAGTGGGTCAAAAGCTTTTCGTTGTCTTGTTTCATACCACTCTGCCACACTTATAGTTGCTGTTTCGACTCAGTATATAAAAAAATCCGGTGCATCTGTATTTCTTTTTCACGCTAGATTTTAATCCACACATCAAAAATTTTAAACAAAACATCATCTCATACAAAAATCACAACTGTGTCACGTTTTTTAGGGACATAAAATAAGACAACGAATAGAATTTTGACCCAAGTGCGAAAAACTTAACTTTGTACAAAATCACTTGATGAAATTAAACTATTGCACATACATAGTTTCAAAGAACAAAGAAAGGCTAGTTAGTAAAGTAATATAAACTTGATATTTTTAGGTATAGGTACAGTCGAGGAAATTGAATGTTTAGCACTTTGCGGTTCAAGTTAATTTGGTTGTCAAGTATGTACTAAGACGTCCAATGTAAAGTGAGCCATAAACTGCTAAACATTCCATTTCCTCGACCGTACATTGACTGCCAATATTTTCATTTTAGCTTTCCTACAGTTGATTTTTGCGTTATTTAAAGTCAAGTCAAAGTCAAAGTCAAATAATTCTTTATTCAAATTGGAATAGCAACAAACTATTTTGAATCGTCTAGGTATTGAAACTACTTCCGGTTCGAACCCTACACCGCTGACCCAAGAAGAACCGGTAAGAAACTTGCGGGAATTATTTTTTCAATCAATCATGGTACATCTTACAACTAACATGCATTAAAAAAACAAACATAAAATGATTTTAAATAAATTGAAATAGAATAATCATAACAAGAGATGTAAAGTCTCTAAAAAGTCAGAACAATTATAAGTAATAATTTATAGAGAAGTAAAGGTTTCTCTCCGAATATATAATGCACGTTTGGAGATGTATAAGGTCTCCAAGCGTAAATTATCGTAATTGAATGTCATGACTTTAAAAAACTAATAATTAAATCCTAAATTACTCCCACGGTGTTTTATCATTCATGTAGTCTTGTGTACTATAATAAGCTTTAGATATAAGTTTACGCTTTACAAAATTCTTAAATTTATTGACTGAAAATTCAGTAACATTTACTGGAAGTTTATTATAAAATCTTACACAATTACCCATGAATGATTTCCTAATTTTATGTAGCCGAGTGGCGGGTACTGCGAGTTTATGTTTGTTTCTAGTATTAATATTATGTATGTCACTATTTTTCCTAAAATTGATAATATTTTTATGTACATACATAATATTCTCATAGATGTATTGAGAATACAATGTCATTATATTAATAACCTTAAACTTATCTCTAAGTGAGTCTCTAGGGCTCATTTTATATATCGCTCGAATAGCCCTCTTCTGCAGAACAAAAATAGTGTTAGTCTCTGAATTGGCAGCACTGCCCCATAATAAAATGCCATACGACATAATGCTATGAAAATAACTAAAATATACTAACCGAGCTGTATCGACGTCAGTTAATTGACGGATCTTGCTCACTGCAAAAGCTGCAGAACTCAGTTTAAGGCTGGAAGCAATGCTAAAGGGAAATTAAAGCTAGAAATAAAACACATGTGATATTTTACACAGGCAAATGTAATCTGGTAATAGTCGTAGTAAGTCGTATATAACGTATACTTATTAATCTAAACATAATGAATATATCCCGAACTGTGTCAAGGAATTGTATTATGTAGTTCAAATATCTTTACCAGGCTAAATGTTGCAGGAAAATATTGTTACACGAACCCATGTCGAAATATTATTACTTTTTTTTGTGCATTAATACCAATATTTGTGCATTAAACATTAAAACAAATTTTGTTTTCGTTATGCACGAAAACATCAAAAAATAAGCGCTTGTGAAAATGTTGGCTGTCGATATTTCGTCCTGTGCAAACATTAATATTATTTAGTTAAAGGCTTATACGCAAATATTTTTATTATGAAAAAAAATATATAAGGCATTTTTTTTATAATAGTATTGTTCAATCAGAAGGTACGTGATAGGTATGTACATTATTTTTGAACGTCTTTAAGTTCATATTTTGATGTGGCGGATTTGACCGGTTTCGGGAGGGGCCCGTCTACTACGGCGTACTCTTCATCCGGGCCACTTATAATAACCAATAACTTCAAAACTACATACACCGGTACATATTTCTTACGACCTGGTACAGTCGACGTCAAAGCTATCATTACAGCTTAGGCGCCAAAAATATATTTACACGACCTTAATGTCAAGGCAATAAAGTTGTGTAAATATATTTTTGGCACCTCAACCGTTTTGATATCTTTGACGTCGACTGTACATTAAGTACATATGAGAATTGCATTTACAGCCAAATCGGGCTTAGTGGCCCGGCCAGGTAGAAACACGCGGATCCAGGGGGTGGGAGCGGGATAACAACTATTTAAAACAATATCAGACCTCCGATATACGAAGAAGATTGTTATGTTGAGTTAAATATTCTTAAACAGGGTGAGCTCGGAGACGTGATCAGTTTTACAGTTCTTTAACTCCACTAACAACTACTAACTGAATGCCCCGGGTCTCGTTACAAACAGACCACTTGTATTTCTTTTTTTTGTAATTTATTTTTCTTCAAGTAGTAGCAATTAATATAGGCTGAATAAAACCAACAATTACCAATCTTCAAACGCCCAGCATTTCTCAGCAGTTATACAGAACCCCTCCAAGTCTCTGTAGTGACCATGTTCACAGCGGCAGCCAGGTTCGCAGCAGCCCATCTTGTCCGGGCAGCGGATTCCTCCACGGGCGTTCAAACAGTGTTCATCGTCTGCACAGACCTTTGGGCACTCGTCGAAGTATTCGTTAGGA
The DNA here is from genome assembly GCA_025490895.1 of Thaumatotibia leucotreta. Classification (NCBI taxonomy): domain Eukaryota; kingdom Metazoa; phylum Arthropoda; class Insecta; order Lepidoptera; family Tortricidae; genus Thaumatotibia; species Thaumatotibia leucotreta. The sequence goes on from JALPQI010001860.1 coordinate 123,569, forward strand.
CCATTGCATTTGCGAGGTGCTGAAATTTTTTATTGTTAAATCGGAAAATAATTACAGGTACATAGTTGCTAGTACAAATCAATGTCGCTATTGTATGTATTAGACATAGTAATTAGGTTATAATATTTAGTGAAATAATTACTCAGTATGGGACTAACAACAGTTTCATTGTGATAGTTAGTTCCGGTCAGATGGCGCTATAAGGCTTGTCAACAAGTACCGTAGTGTCCACAGATGTCATATATGTATACCATAGATCAAGCAAACGTATCTACTTAGCGTGTCAAATGAACATAGTGAAATCCACTGAGTTGTCCGTCTTTAATCGCAGCTTGCAGCTTTCGGGCGTCAAATTTTAATTTTAAAAGTTGAAGTGAACAAAAACATTAATAATGTCTCCTCAACTAATATTAATTGCAACAACACAAAAAATATGAATACTCAAGGGCCTGAGACATATTTAAAATCATAGGCAAGTAACAACTTTAGTACAAAATCTGACACGCTCGGCCGCCATACAAATGAATGAACTTGTTTCTTCTATCCAAATTTAATTCTGTGGTAGGGTAGAAGCACCAATAGATGACTGCCACCCAGAAGTTGACTGATAGGTCTAAAAATGTGAATAATTAAATCAGGAATAATTTTACACGCCCGGGAGTATTTTTCCCACACGTGGCAACACTATGCCGCGTCTTGCATGTAAATTCCCAGACAGTTAAGCCACGCACGCGACAGTGAGCGGTCGTCGAGTTTACGCTTCACGCTAAAATCGCGTTTTGTATGGGATCCTTATTAAGAAAAGCCCTCAAAAATTTAAGGTTTTAATTACGTAAAAAATCGAATATGGCTTTTATTTCGTTGATTCACTTCAGTATAGATTTTAGACTAATATCTCTATTGTGTATATTATAAAGAATATTTATTTTTATTAACTTTATGAGATATTTGCTGGTCAAGTTATGGTTCCAATATTATGCGTTCGGGCCAAAAGATGAACGACGGTCAACTTTTGGGCAAAGGCTCGTATTTTCAAATGCTTGCGTAAATTACAATAAAATAGCTAGATTTAATATTTATACATAAAATTACAATCAGTTTTGTAGTTGATTTTTTGACCAAAAGATGAACGATCCTTTTTTAAGTTATTTATTTTTGTATGAAAACGGGATTGTTCAACCCAAGAATCGCTGTCCAAAATGTGAACTAGGAAAATTTACTGGTTCATCTTTTGGGTTGGATTCCAATAAATGAATTCGAATCAATTTAGTTCGTTCATTTTGTTAATGCGGTGTCCAAAACATGAACCAACTGATTTTATTGACCGGTTGAATTTGTGAAAAGTTGAACTTTTGTTCTTAGAGATCAGACTGTTACATAATATACACCGGGTTTATATTTTATTAAAAGAAGGTTCCTCAGGCCAAATAAAATTAATTTATCTAAGAAACTAAAGTTTTTACTTTGATCTGTTCATCCATTGGGGTCTTGCCGTTCATATATTGGTCTCGTCATATTGCAATTATGCTAGTTCATCTATTGGGGTCAAATTGTTCAGAGATAGGGCACGTTGTTCAACTACTGGAAAATTTGACCCCTTTTTTAATATAATCATTTTTATAAAATTACTGAAGTTTAATATGAGGCTCGTAAATAACTTATTATAAACTCTATAAAATGCGAAATCATATAAAAAAATAAAAATTGATAAATATGAGTTACATCATATAGAAAAAAATATTTAAAGTTGGGAAAGTTGCTTAACTGTTCATCTATTGGTGATTTTACCCTAGTGTCTAATAGATGACTTCTCTTATAATTATAAATTATAATATAATAATGAAGGTGTCAAATATTAGACAATCAACGGGCATGGGTCAGTTTACCTTACCACAGATTGAATAAAATTGTGTAATCTAGAGTCCCGATCAAATTTAGGTAACAATGTTTTGGTGGCTAAATGAACGTTATCGTTTTATAAGTGAAATCAATTAAGATTAGTGAGAGTGTTATTAAGTGAGATTATTTATTCAGATACACATAAATGTTAAGCATCTACACTTACGACATTCATGTTCAGGCACACATGTACCGTTGAGGGCACGAAACGAGCCCTCAGGGCAGAAACAACCTTCCACACAGAGGAGAGGTTTGGTCTCGCACCCGTTGCCCCTGTTTTCACAGGTCTCTAGACGCGAGGTACCGCATGGGTTGTACACCTCGCCGGCGTCGCATTGTGGTGGTGCTGGAAAATAATTCAAAACATCTCTAATTACTAATAATGTGTAGGCAACCTGAATAAATAGGTTTTTTTTACCGAGAAAGTTGAATATAATGTCAGTTTGTAGGCGATTTACTTTAGCTTGTTAAGAAACATCCGGTTCATTGTTTGACTATAAGAAAATTATTGTGTTCTTTTTAGAAAACATAATGATTCAGTTACTATATACACTACTACAACACAGATATTTAGACAGATTTAGATATATACAGGGTTGGGCAGATTAACTGTCCTATTGAAAAACATTTGTTTATCTATTGAAATATAGCTGCTTTCATACCCTGTATGTCATTTTAAATCGTCGAACCAGCTTCATGGATTCCGAAACCCCTTTTAATAACATTTAGTTGTATATATTTTTAAGAACAAATGTAAAAAGCGGTGTTGTTGGATAATGGTACAGCGAGCATTAAAAATCGGGCGAGATTATCAACTGACCATAAAAGTACATATCAACGTATGTCTTAATACTGCACACCATCAATCGTTTCAAGGAGTCCTCTGCTTCCAAAATCAAGCCAAAATTGGGTAGGCTTTAAATGATTTGAGTCAGCAAAGTACCAATAAGCACCCATGGGATTTTTGTACGAAACTGTGCCTCTTATTATATAATATTAGATAAAATTATTAAATTGAAGAGGGGTTAATATTTTGCGCACTGCAAAATAATCACAAATTGTGAGGCCCTTGTAAAACATATAATTTATATATGTGCCCTCTCTCTTTAAAAAATATAAGAGTTAAATACAAAAAGTCGAATAGGCGGCATGAAGGTCATTTTTCAAAGAAAATGCATTTTCATTGCAAGAGTTTGGTAAATGTCAGATTGATTATGGGTATAGTGGTTTATTAAAAACTAGAAAGGAAGGTATTTTAGTTATAAATTTATTCCAAAAATTTAATCAATCAGGGTACAATATGATGAGAAGAAATACCAAGTTATAGCCAAAATTTTGAGGCTGATATTTACGTAGCAAAGTACGTTAAATCTTTAGATAACTGAAATGCTATAAATATTTCGATATGCAAATCAATGCAGAGTTTTATTGAGACGTGTTAAGGCTAAGATTCAAGTTTATACTAGGGTTAGATAACCTAATATGACATCACATGGCACATAAGGTAGTGCGTGCCAAATTCCTCATATGACAAAATGCTTAAAATAATACAAGTTAAAGAGAAGTTATAATAATAATAATATTCCTGCTCTACAAGTCCGGTAGTACCACGGAAGCGAAGAACTACCGACCCATCACGTGTTTGCCCACACTGTACAAGCTCCTTACATCCATTTTGAGAGTAAAAATTAACACGCACATTGTTTCGAACAATGTTTTGGCTCCTGCTCAAAATGGATGTAGGGTTGGGTCCCGTGGTACTAAAGAGCTCCTCCTCATCGACATGACCATTTGCCAGCAAGTCCGGCGTAACAGAGGGGCCCTCTCCGCTGCTTGGATTGACTACAAGAAGGCCTATGATTCGGTGCCTCATTCATGGTTGGAAAGGGTCTTGGAGCTGTATAAAGTTAATGCAACTTTAAGATCCTTTCTCGGCACGTGTATGAGGCAGTGGACCACAGTCCTTCGTCAACCAGGAGGTGGAGATGGCTCCTCTGGTCCGCAGGACTTTATAAGGATCGAGCGAGGAATATTCCAGGGTGACAGTCTGAGTCCCTTGTGGTTCTGCCTAGCTCTGAATCCCCTCAGTACCCTGCTGAAGGATTCAGGACTAGGTTGCCGGCTTCGGAGAGAGGGTGAAGTCATTTCTCACCTTCTGTATATGGATGATCTCAAATTATTTTCGCCAAATAGCCAAGACTTGTTGGAACTACTGCGAACCACAGAAGTTTTCAGTAGTGCCATCAATATGGAATTTGGTGTCGATAAGTGTGCGGTTATGCATGTGCAGCGGGGGAAAGTAGTAAATTCAACACATTTACAGCTTTCTGAGACAATGCCGTTCGGATCTATCTCGGAAGCAGAAACCTATAAATACCTTGGTATGTCACAGTCTTTGTGTATTGAAGATATGGGAATTAGACAGGCGGTGAAGGAGCGCTTTTTCAGCCGGCTCACAAAAGTACTTAACAGTCTTTTGTCAGGAGGCAACAAAGTGCGCGCTTTCAACGCCTGGGTAATACCCATACTCACATACTCCTTTGGCATACTAAGGTGGACTCAGACCGAGCTGGACGCCCTGGATGGAAGGGTCCGTACACTGCTTACCACACATCGAATGCTACACCCGCGCTCATCAGTTATGAGATTGTACATCCCGCGGAAGTGTGGGGGCCGCGGCTTCCTAAATGCCAAAAACCTCCACAACCGCGAGGTGTACAATCTTAGAAACTATTTTCTTAACAATGAGTGCGGGATGCATCGTGATGTGGTGGCAGTAGACCGGAACCTCACGCCGCTCTCCTTGGCAAAAGAGAACTGGCGCAGACCTGTGGTACTAAGCACCGAGGACCGCAAGGCGGT
>JALPQI010001861.1:0-96097 GCA_025490895.1 Thaumatotibia leucotreta
AGGGACACTTAGAAAAAAAACCAAGAGTCCTCACTTTTGGTACCTAAATCAAAATTCGCTATCATATCTTTCACGAAACAATGATCCTGGGGTAAATTTTGAGCTCTAGTCCCAGGATTTCCCCACAAGTACTAAAATTAAAATTAATGATTTTTGCGCAATGTTTAAAGACAGCTTTATGGTCTCATCTTCGTGGTAGGTCCTCACACAACGACCATAACTTTAGCCACTGGCTAGCTGTAAATCTTTATAACATTTCCCCCTTTTAATGGTCCTCACTAGTTTACTTCGAATAAAATAATGTCTAGTGTTGCGCGACACTAAAGTTACAAACAAAAATATACTATATTGTATTTGAGTTAGAGCGTTGTTTAGCTTGAACGAGGAAGTGGGTCATCTGTCATCTATTTATATAGCGTCGGCGACTGCTGAAAATATCACCGTTGCAGCGTGCATCAGTCGGACACACATGAGATATAAGATTTAGAAATTATTGCTGTTCTTCTTAGGTACACGGAACGAATTGAGAATGCATATTATCCAATTGTTGTGTGTTGTGCGCATTATTTTCCGTACTAAAACATACCCTGCTGCTAGTATCTCGGGAGTGCTGGGTATCGTAAAATACTTGTTAATTTTCATGTCATCCTCTTTTCCACCATTTTTTATTATGATTCGGTTTGGCCATATAGCTATAAAGTATGTAGGTATGCTGATGGTGAAGATTGTTAGACTTGCAGGCACCGATACGCTACAGTAGGTAGCTGTTATTACGGGATTAAATTTACTCATTGAAGAGTAACTTAAAAACAATACATAATTATGTATATTCATTTCCATTTAACCTAATTTAGTGCATACCTATTATAGCTATGTATACATTTCCGGCAAGAAATAGTTATTTGTTATACAAGGGTGCAAAGTTGTATTTTACCCGCGAGTATGAAATTTAAACACGAGCAAGCGAAAAGATTCTATAGTTGAACCACGAGCGAAGCGAGTGGTTCTAAAATAGAATCCTGAGCGCAGCGAGTGTTTTAACATACGAGAAGTAAAATACATTTGCACCCGTGTGTAACACAAAACTTTTCCCCTCACTATAGCGAGGAAACTCAAAAAAGGTAATTATTTGTTCACATTACAATCATTATCGGGTTAGTGATAATAATTTTGCAAATGCATCATGTTTCATGTATTTAATGCAAGATTTTGTCGCAGTAAACTTAGCACGAAAAAGTAAACGCAGCACGATTTTAACACATTCCTGTAGTTGCACACCAATGCCAATGCATTATTAAATCATTCTCATTCATTATTTTTACAAAATTATAACAGAACACCCTGAAAGTTGTTTAGTTTACTATTTTTATACGTGTTCGAGTCGGTAAATAAAGATTCTAACCTATAATATTCTTTGACAATGTTGACGTTGACATTTTCTGCGTTTTGTGATTGCATCTAGTCATCTTATCATCATTCACTAAAACAATTGTTACTTATGGAATTTTGGGATTTATATGTTAAAATCATCATATTATATAAAGGTTTGTATTTTACACTAAATTCTCAAACAAATTATTTAATTATCATTAATATGGAACAATTTCCATGAGCATTTTACGTTTTGTTATTCCAAAATCAAGGTCATTACTTTGCCACACAAGTGAATAATATGCGTTTTTACACGTTCGTATTAAAAGATAAACGAGCACTTTACGAGCTAGTGAGGGGAAAATAATATTTTCAGATTCATCCAAAGCTTTGTAACCCACTTTACATAGATGCAATCTAAATGAGCTGTGATTACATTTGCAGTGCACATTATACATTTTGTAACGAATCCAATTAAAACTAAAATTCATGACTGTTACACAACCATTTCTCATTTGTTTTAGACCGTAACACAACGGCTTTCTCTATGCACGTCTGGTTCAATTCTCTCAAAAAAATCAAGAATTGAAAATAAAAAATATTTTAACATCACACACTCGTGAGTAGATTTATCTTCGGATATATTGCCAGTAGTATGAGCGCGTAGAAATAGTTTTTCAGTTATTTTTGAACCTGTTAACCAACATGTTTAAAATACGTGGTCATTTCGACACAGGGCATAGTAACGAATAGGGCACAAGGGTTCATTCAGAACTATGTTCTCTGGATGACAGGTCGCAATGGTCAATATTTACTTTTTTTATAACTTTGATGTGATTTGTGTGTATATTGATATTTGTGTAAATAATTAAGTGATATTGCACCAGTTTAGTGAAGTGAATGTTTAGTGAAGTGAATATGACCTGAGTTTTCTTTTTCAGGTGGTGAATAATAATAGAAAAGCCGGTGCTTCCGTGGAAGGATGGAGAGAAGGTAATCGTTATTTTTACCTACTCTTTAAGTTTATATATCCCAAACAAATGTCATATTGAACATTAAAAAACGCAATAACTATTTGGTGATTTTGGCTTTGGCGTCCCGGGTTCGAGTTACTGGGCTATTTTATCTGACGAATAAGTAGCCATTTGCATCTATGTAAAGTTGTAAATTTAATTATAATAACTAATTTAATGGGCGTTTTTTTAACAGTTTTGCTAATTTTAAGAACCATTTATATGATTTGTAATTGATAGAATACTTTTTTATTAAATATTATTCCATTTAATCAGAGTTATAAATGGGTATGTAGGTAATAGTATGATAATGTAAGAAAGAGGTAGATTAAATAAGTAAGAGCTACAGTTTCTTGTACAAAAATCGATTATTACATTTCACCCTAAATCTTCTTCGTATTTTCTGTTATGTTTACAAATACACTTATTAGGTTACATTGAGTGTAATAGGCGCTGGAGTTAAAACTAACAATTGCTACGACAATAGTTTAAATTCGGATATTTCCGTGAAAATACGATGCCAACAGATTATTTATGTAGTAAACAAGTACCCACAGGTATGTAAAATATTGACTTCTGTTACTTCCTCGATTCTAGTGTGTACGTAACTATCATCATCATCATCATCAGCCTATGATAGTCCACTGCTGGACGTAGGCCTCTCCTATTAATTATGCGTATAGACGCATTAGGAGGTAAATGCCCATAAACGCCACGCTGGGCAAGCGGATCGGCGATCGCAGTAATGTGTCCACTATGATGACGCTGCTGCCCATCAAGAATCTTTTATTAAATAATGGTAAGTGACACTTCAATCCCTTAGTCGACTCTTACGACACCCGCAGGAGGAGTTGGGGTGGTGACAAATGTATTCTTACGTAACTATCATTAGAAGAAATAATTTTAATGGAAGCATTAATGTCCACTTGTCCAGGTGCTAGCTCGGCCGTGTCGGCGGACTCGGGCGTGTTCACGGGCGGCGAGGCCGAGGGCTCGCCGCGCGCGCGCCGGCGCCCGCGCAACCTCGAGATGGTCATGCGCGGCGCGCACAGCTTCCATCTGCGCGAGCTTCAGGACGACCTCGACATTATGGGTTAGTCACAACTTTGTAGTATGGTATAGACACATTATGGGTCAGCCACATTGTAGTGTGGTATAACAGCTGCTAGCTCGGCAGTGTCCGGCGCCCGCGCAACCTCGAGATGGTCATGCGCGGCGCGCACAGCTTCCATCTGCGCGAGCTTCAGGACGACCTCGACATTATGGGTTAGTCACAACTTTGTAGTATGGTATAGACACATTATGGGTCAGCCACATTGTAGTGTGGTATAACAGCTGCTAGCTCGGCAGTGTCCGGCGCCCGCGCAACCTCGAGATGGTCATGCGCGGCGCGCACAGCTTCCATCTGCGCGAGCTTCAGGACGACCTCGACATTATGGGTTAGTCACAACTTTGTAGTATGGTATAGACACATTATGGGTCAGCCACATTGTAGTGTGGTATAACAGCTGCTAGCTCGGCAGTGTCCGGCGCCCGCGCAACCTGGAGATGGTCATGCACGGCGCGCACAGCTTCCATCTGCGCGAGCTGCAGGACGACCTCGACATTATGGGTTAGTCACAACTTTGTAGTATGGTATAGACACATTATGGGTCAGCCACATTGTAGTGTGGTATAACAGCTGCTAGCTCGGCAGTGTCCGGCTCGAGACGGTCATGCGCGGCGCGCACAGCTTCCATCTGCGCGAGCTTCAGGACGACCTCGACATTATGGGTTAGTCACAACTTTGTAGTATGGTATAGACACATTATGGGTCAGCCACATTGTAGTGTGGTATAACAGCTGCTAGCTCGGCAATGTCAGCGGCGCGCACAGCTTCCATCTGCGCGAGCTCCAGGACGATCTCGATATTATGGGTTAGATATTCTTCTACATTGTTCATATCAGCATTTGCAGCCGAATGACTCAGCCGACGACCTGGTGAAGGTTGCGGGTATCCAATGGATGCGGACTGCTCACGACCGATCTTTGTGAAACTCTCTGGGGGAGGCCTATGTCCAGCAGTGGACGTCAATTGGCTGATGATGATGATGATGATGACTCAAGTACGTTATTTACTGATGTGGATGTGGTCATCCACAGTATAATAAATAGTAAATAACGTACAGTACGGACACACCCTGCCTTCCACCGAAAGTGTGCTCCCGTGACCGCACAGTTACCCTGGCATGTCTTATCTCGATACCTACTATACCTACATACATCACCTACATGAGTTTAATACTCGTTGGCTGTGTTTCATAACGGCGCCGGCGTGTCGTATTAGCGTATGTGGTTGCCGCCCGAGCCGAACAGAATTTTCCCACCCTACCCTTAGTGATATGAAATTATTTAATTTATTCAATGTTGTTTATAGCGCCCTCTCTCTTGTGCCGCCCGGGACCATGCTACACCACTTGTTTCGTAGATTTTATCGCCACTGTCCGACATGTGCCGTTACTGTGACTAGGTCATCGGACCACCTCGTCGGTTTACGAGTTTGGAAGCATTTGAAACATTGCATGTTCGTTGATTTAGACCAATAACAAACAGTTCATATACAACAAATTTACCATCAAATAACATCTTCCTAATATTGATTTACCGGCATTCGTTCCCCATGGCACTGAGTTCCTGGAGTCCATTGGGCAACCTAATTCAAAGACTTGGCATTACCGAATATTGTCAATAATACCTACTGAAAAGAAAGTTATCGTTAAAGTTACTGTTAGTCATGTCATTTCAAAGTAAGTAGTCTATGTGGATAAGTCTACATAGTTTAAATCGTCTGTTATAATCCTGCCATATGCCATAATACTGTTATGTCTATCCTACAGTCCTAATTGTTTCGGGTTATTCCCACCTGTTACCACCAACTTGACACCAGTGGTAACAACTGGGATTTTTTTCCCACCTGTTACCACTGGTAACAACTGGGAATTAAAATTCTCAACTGTTACCACCCAGTACCACCCAGTAGTTACCACCAAATATTTTTGTGGTAACTATAGTGAGAAAAAAATCCCAGTAGTTACCACCAAGTACTCTGGTGGTAACAGGTGGGAAAAAAAATCCCAGTTGTTACCACTGGTGTCAAGTTGGTGGTAACAGGTGGGAATAACCCATTGTTTCGTAAAATATTCATATGTAGGCATTACCCATTTCAATACTTATTATTTTTTCAGATGACGCAGTAATTACCGGCCATACCGTTATTCCTCTCCCCAAGCTACCCAGCACCTTCGACGAAGACCACTCCCCCATTTACCAAGCCCCTTCCCCTCCCCCGTACACGATCCCTTCCCCCGTGGTGCCCAAACCATCGCCCGTGGCTGAAAGTTCCCGCCAATCTCCCATGTCTACCCTGGAACGGTATCGGACTAGGACCAGGCCAAATCGGATACAGAACGTGGATTATAAGGATGAAGAGAAGTTTGTGCTGGATAAAGCTCAGCCCGAAAAATTGAATAAACAGGTAAGAAAAATACTAATTACCTTATTCATAAACGTCTCCAGACTTAGCAAGCGGATAAAAGATTGTTTCAATCAACGACCGAAAGAGACAAACAATTCTTAACAGCTTGCTACGTTAGAAGACTTCTTATAGACATATTAAGACCGAAAGTTGTAATAAATAAACAAATATCTTGGGACATCTTACACAAATCAACCTAATCCCACGGTAAGCTCAATTAAGGCTTGTGATGTGGGTACTAGGCGACGATATATATAATAGATAGATACATATAGATACTTAAATACATAGACAGCCATGACCAAGTAACAAATATTTGTGATAAATAAATACACAAATAATGCCCTCGCCGGGATTGGAACCCGGAACCTCCAGCTTCGTAGGCAGGGTCACTACCAAATCAACTAGGCTACGGAGGCTGAGGTTATAAACAATACTTACAATTTTAACAAATTAAGACCAATAAGGTAAACGGCCACTATTACGTGATAGTACGCTATTACGGTAGTTTTCACTTCCGCGCAAATAATAAGAAATCAGAATATCCTATGTTTAAATTATAAACGGGTAAAAAATCTTCGTTATTTAAGCTTTTTAACGAACGAAATTTCAAAATTATTATACCTACACTTTCTGCGATACGTCACTCGGAACAGTCAGTGTGCCGCGAACAGCTATTTGGTGTGCAAACGCCGAGCGTAGCCGTAAGGTTCACGCTCTCATTTGTTAAGCTCATAAAACGCTAAAGGTAAGTCCTTTTGATTTGAAATTTCTCAAGTGTTTCTTTGAGTTCTTTAACTATCGATTTGACACGGAAAAAGGTGATATTTAAACATAGAAGTTGCTAAAAATTGCAATTGATTGACTCACGGAATAAGGTGCACCTAATTTTTGGTATGTCCCTTATTTCGTGATACTACCGAAATAAGGGAATTCTTGACTTATTTTAATTGATTGTTTATTAATATAACAACTAAAGTAAATTGCATTGTAAATGAAAAACTAGATACTGTATTTACCTAAGTTTAATTTGAGCTAATTCCGGTATAGTTTTTTTTCACTTGAATTCTCATAAAACGAGTTTAAACCTTACCCAAGTTCACAGTTTTTAGGTAAATTCACATATTACTTACCAGCATAAATTTGGTTATGATTAGGTTTACTTTACTTATTGTTGTGTTTGTTTGTTATATTTAAGATTGTTTATAACTCACCTACGTAATTTATATATTAACTTAAAAAAATAATCGCGGGAATTTCAAAAAGTCAGTATCACGAAATTAGGCACCAGCATTTATTACTTTCCCTAATTTCGTGATAGTGTAAACTATAGAAGTGGGTAACAAACAGACATGTAAGTATCGTAAATTTACCGATAGAGAGACAGTAGGGTAGACCGAGGAGAATCGGATCACCTGGCGAATCGGATCAAGGTCAAAAATACCTATATTACTACATTAATGTTTCAAACATTTCTTCAAATTGAGCGCAATTCAGTTGAGCCACATTTCCTCGTAGGGTAGGCCGAGGAGAATCGGATCACCGGGCGAATCGGATCAAGGTCAAAAATACCCATATTATTGTTTTCAAATTTCGTCAAATTGAGCGCAATTAAAATGAGCCACATTTCCTCTCTTTGTCTTCGATCGTTTAATAAAATAATAGTTATTTATGTGGCTGGCGCATAATAAGAGGCATTAAACACGAGTGTGTGATCACACGAGTGTTTTAATGCCTAATTATGTACAGTCACATACATAACCGTAAACTTAATTATTTATGTTCTGATTTTCATTTAAGGTAGACCGAAGCGAATCGGATCAAGGTCCGAAATCTCTACGTATTTTTTTAAATTAACGATTAAGGACAACGAGAGGAAGTGTTGCTCAACTGAAGTGTGCTATTGAGCACACTTAGTATTTAAAAAAAAATCTTTAAATTGTTGAAGAATGTTTTAAAATACTAAGGGTGCGTTTTACCAAATTTTGATTCTAAGAATAATGCTTACTCTGGGATAGTAATGTCAAAACTCCATAGTAATTTGTCACTAGTATCTGAGAGTAAGCGCTATTCTTAGAATAAAAGTGTGGTAAACTCGAGCATTAGAGATTTTGGACCTTGATCCGATTCGCCCGCTGATCCGATTTACCCCGGTCTACCCTAATTAATGTTTATTTCGTTATCAATCAAAGAGATGTTTTTTGTTTATTGTTTACTATTCAAGTTTATTTAAGTTTGTTTTTAACCGCCTAAAGAGTATTATGGTATGCAAATCGGTAGATTTTATCTTGTTTAATTATTAAGAAATAAAAACTTTAAGCTGGATCTCATTTAACCATGTTGTTTCATTTAAATGATATATTATCCGTATAGTATCTTAACTTAATCAAGTTCGTTAAAAATGACATTTTGTTAAAGAAACAATAGTCATTTACTCTAAATATCTTTATCACGAAATAGGGGCCGCAAGTTCACGAAATTAGGAGCAGCGCCGAATTTTATCACGCAATAGGCAGCAAATAAGACGTTCACAATTAAATTAATATATAAAAAAGTTTGAGCAAAATCTTTAAAATGTATGCATAAAATAACTGTCAAAGAATCAATATAACATATTCAAAAGCTTTTGTAGTGGTATCTTGCTAAGATTTTTATTTAAAAATACACAAAGTCTCGAGACCCTTAACATACCGTAATAGGGGACATTTACCTTATACATACAACATCTAGGATTGAGACCCAAATTGGTTTAAGCGACAATGTTTGAACGTTGTCCAAATCGACTCCACACAGAAAAAAACACCGATTCTGAATATACAAAGTCTATTGATATTTCCAGAACTCATTCATCAAGTCGTCGAGCGGCGTTGTGTCCCCGACGACGGTTTCCAGCAAGGAGTCCAGCCCGTCCTGCAAGAGCGAGGAGAGCCACTTCGGCAACAGCAGCGTTTGGCAGACCCACGCCGCCGGAGAAGCTATGGCCACAAGGTTGGTCAAAAAATAGTATTAAACCAATAAAGCCGTTGCCGTTGTTTGCCGTGTGGTGAAGGCAGTAAGAATACATTTGTCACCACCCCAACTCCTCCTGCGGGTGTCGTAAGAGTCGACTAAATGATTGAAGTGTCACTGACCATTCTACAAGATTGATGATGGGCAGCAGCGTCATCATAGTGGACACATTACTGCGATCGCCAATCCGCTTGCCCAGCGTGGCGATTATGGGTATTTACCTCCTAATGCGTCTATACGCATAGTTGATAGGAGAGGCCTACGTCCAGCAGTGGACTTACATAGGCTGTTGATGAAACCAATAAAGTAGTTCTTTGCTCTCCCGATTGCAATTTTCTATGGGGCACCCTCTCATTTTGTACAAAAATTAGGGGTGGCTACCGAAGTAATAAAAGAACGGCTAATCATTTTGCCTTTCTTAAACTTCGTACTTCGGTAGCTACCCCTAATTTTTGTTTATAATAATTGAAAAGAAAAAAACAAATATGGTTTACTTATCAAATAACAAAATGAGAGGGTGCCCCATAGAAAATTGCTATCGGGAGAGCAAAGAGCTCTTTTATTGGTTCGAACGTTCTACAAAATTGCAAAAATAAGAATCACCCTCACGGATAAACCCTGCCTTCCACCGAAAGTGTGCTGCGATGACCGCAAAGTTATCCTGGCATGTCTTTATCTCACTACTTGGGTCATGCAGCGTTCGCGCAAACGGGCGTCTTTCATGTGGCCATTGCGAAAGTTAACAGTTCTGGGACATACAAATTAGTTTTTACCAGATAATTCTTAAGAACCAAAAGCCACCGGCTTATTCGACCAACAAAAAAATTACGGTTCTAGAGCTCTTAACTTTCATATGCCCACAGAAAAGATTTGTAACCTAACTCATACAAAAAAAATTGTATGATCCACCTACATCACCTACGTGAGCTTACTAGGCTAAATACATAGTTTAACCATAAAACTTATCAGTTGGAACAATAGTTAGGGTAGAAACCCTAGTTATTACCCTACCCTACTAATACTTTTTACTATACTGCGGCTTAGGTGCTCGAAGGTAGCTTATATATATGTTTTTTAAGTGTATGACCTGACCTTTAGGTACGCTTTTCGCGGGCATAAACTGCAGTGAACTATGAATTGAAGCCTCATTGCCGTTTCAAAAAAAAAGACCACTTTATCGTACAAAAACAGATCCTTTCTTATAAAGTGCTTAGTTTAGTTTCTTCTTCTTCTTTATCGGCGTGCTTTCGCCCACCGTCAAACGCCTCTCCATTTTTTCCCATACAAAGTGGTTGCCAGTTTCTTCGAAACTAGTTTAGTTTATTGGCGGTCAACCAACATGTCGAGGCTCGATTCGTTATCTAAAGATGCGATGCGTTAATCCTGGCTACTAATCAATAGATATAACATACTTCATACTAGACCTAGTGCTAAAAGGTCAAGTTTAATGATGATAAAATGGCGAGTCACATTCTAAATTTTCTTAACATTTTCAATCAATGATAACTACATACGATGTTCGCAATCTTACTCAGTCGACCAACATCAAAAAGAAAAGAAGGATCGAATTCTCTGATGAGCTCACATGGCAATTAATAATTAAATGTGACTATTTAACTGAAACGCATTCACAACATTAATCAATTTTGCTTACGCTTCAATTTAATATTACTTATTAGGTACACGTGCCGTCGAGACATCGATAAAGACATGTACAGTACCTACCATAAATATCTATACACTCTTTTACTTATGTCAGGAGCATAAAGTTAATAATCGTATATATAATAATGCCCTTTGTACTATGTAGAAATGTAAAGTAAACGTTTAATCACAGATCCCAGGACGACGTTTCCATCGCGCTAAGCGTGTCTAGCTGCGAAGACGACAAGTCGAAGCTGGGCGATTTGAAGGTCGAGGAGGCGCCTCTGAAGACCATTGTGATCGACGACCCGCCCGTCCCGCACCCGCTGCTGATGAAGTCGCTGACGCTGAGCCAGCACGACTCTCTACGTGGGACTATGATGGGTTAGTTCAAACAGATAATCCTACGAACAAATAAATCATGGAAGCCGCACGCCGTACTAAATTGCCTTTCAAAAACGGTACTGAATTTTAGTTGACAACTGTCACCCCCTCTTCATTGCATCACGGTAATGAAACTAATGAATTTCAACATCAACCTATAAAAACTTAAATCGCCATTTAAAAATAGTTGTGATTTGTCCGTCAAAGTTTTGATTGGCTATATTCTTTAAGCATTTGTCAAAGATGTTGCGCCGAAATATGCGCGGTTTAAGAAAAGCTCTACGACCTTCCCATCTTGGCACAATTGAACAATTGTTTCTGGAGGCATTTTTGAGCTGGCGTTAGACGTCCATGTTATGTATATGGTCGCAGAGATAATCACTACATAGTATAAAATAAAGTCACTTTTTCTGTTCATATTTCCCTTTGTTTTGTACGCTTAAATCTTTAAAACTACGCAACGGATTTTGATGAGATTTTTTTTAATAGGTAGAGTAATTCAAGAGGAAGGTTTTTACGTAGGTGCGAAGCCGGGGCGGGGTATAAGTATAACAATTAACAGGTATATTCGTAGTGTATACAAACTACTTGGTTAAATTTTATTTTTTGTTATTGTCAATGGCATAAAAAAACAATGGAATGTACAACAGTTGAATAGAGGAGATAGAAACAAGTTGTGGAAAAGTAAAGATGTAGTAGAGTTTGATAGAAATTACATTAATTAATTAATAAGTTACTGAGTTGTTTTTATGTGGGACACGACCAGTCGACCAGCATTTTAAATTGTCCTACACACTAATAGTAGATTAACTTTAGACACAAATAGTATTGGGCTGTATCAATTTGTAATATCACCGACCGGTAAAATGAACGATGTCAAAAAATAAATCAATTAAATACCCATTTTCCAACACTATTAATACCTACAAGAGTTTGTGATTGATAGAATTAAATCGAAACGTCGGGATAATATTAAACGTAAGTTTACGCGATTAAGACCCATTTGAAAACACACCCATTTCAGAATATGAGTGCTAATCGTGAAAGTTTCAATCAATAAATTTATTTAGAACTTTTTTTTTCAAAATATTTATTTTCAATACAACAATTTATGTACCTAGGTACATACATATTTCAGAAATTAGACATCCTTTAATTTTAAATCAATATAGGTATTTAGCTGTAGGTACTTGTTTCAGAAATTAGACAAACATGTATAGTTTGTTCGCAATTTCTATTGGCGATTCCTTAAAAAAAAGTAGATATATTATGTGTACATAATATACCTACTTTATAGTTTTTAATTGTATTGAAATGTTCCTAAACATAACAAATAAAACTCGTACCGTGCCTAATGAATGAATTTAAGGTTAATTTTCACAAAAGTGTAATGTTTAATAATTTTTCTTGGAACAAGCACCCAGCGTGTACCGTGTGATCCAGCAGCCCAGAGTGTGCGTCTTATTACGGATATCTATCTCAGTGGCCGCTTTACCGCAAGTTCTCCGCTCCATGCCTATTTGTTCAAATAATTTTAGCGAGTAATTTACATTATTGAATCTGTAGAAACCTTTCCTTACAACGCAATTCTTGTCATATTTAACATGATAGAGATTCAAAAAGTTTTTCACGATAAAGTTATCACATTTGAAATTCGTTATACTATATGTCCAAATTATTTGGTTTCCTACTTCGATGCCGAACCGTATAGAACCAATGTTCCCTTCTTGATCCAAGTCTTGTTGGATGGTAATATTTCCTCTGCCCACTGTGAATCCATGACTGTTGTTGTATAGTTCGATATTTATTTTGAATGGCACATTTTCTGCATAAGGTAATTCCGGTTTGGTGCAGGTATTGAAACTTAAAAGGTTGAAATATCGTTCAGCTCTTAAAGTGTTGCAGAACTCGTAATATGATAAAAGTAAAATAAAACATATTTTTAGCCGTCGTAAACACTGAGACATCGTTACACCAGAATTAACAATAAACACGTATGACGAGTTCTACTGCTATAAATTTATAAATACCTACTTAGTTCAATGTTTTCATAACATTACAATACTTACCTACCTAATCAATATAATAATATGGGCATCAAAAATCACTCACGCAACATGAATAACTTAATCAAGTAATCAAAATTAAATTAGTTAGTAAAGATTTTCTAAATCTATTATTGTAACATTTTGCCTCTGCTCGAACAATACAAGTTACAATACATAGGTACAAAGATAATAGAAGTATAATTATAATGTTATAAAAATAATGAAAAGCAGTTTCGAAATTGTCTAAGTAGGTACTTCTTCATCACTGTACTATGTAAAAAAAAAATGGCAGATAGAGTTATGCAATCAGAATCGATTTGAGTGACGTTTGGTGTTTCAGGAATTTGTGTAAATACAGGGTGGAACGGAACGACGATCTTTCCCGCTACCGACCGAGTCTACCAACTATTACGATAAGCTTTCAGTATGGGACCAACATCGAAACCGTACATGTAAAATTGACTTTTCCATACTATTGAGCTCGAACTAATCAGTCACTTTGTATGAGGGGTTAATTTTTTTTAAAGGTATTTCGATGTTGGTAAAGTAAGGTGGGGTAAGATTGAACGGTTTTCTTTATGGGGTTATTCTTTATTATTTTATACGAAAAGCTACCTGTATACGCTATGCCAGAAGGACGACTTTTTGTCTTACCCCATTAAAAAAAAACCATTCAATCTTACCCCACCTTACCTTACTTTACTGAAAATTCATCGTAATGGTTGGTAGACTCGGTCGGTAGCGGGAAAGATCGTCGTTGCGGTCCACCCTGTATATTATCTGTACCAGCAGGCTTAGCCAAGATGGCATTCTGCAATAGTATACATACCTACCTACGATATGCTGTTGATGTAGGTACTAAATAAATAAAATCCTATTTTTTCATTCAAGGTTCAATGACGAGCTCCAATTACAGCACAACAAGCACTTGCACAAACCAAAGCGCGGACCACCACGCCCTAACACTGACATTAGAAGAGTCCAAATTCGACATATCAGCTCTCGAGACTTCAACTCAAAGCCTGCTCGACGACGAGACGTCACCAGCCGACAGCCTGATCTCTTCCACAAGTACTAGCGACTCGGTGAACGAGCTCGTGGTCGAAAGAGACCCGCCGTCGATCTCGTCGGCGTATCAGACGGCGAACACTAAGACGAAGTCGCCAGAGCCGGCCGATGAGGATGGAGTGGATGGGGAGCTGTTGCAGACTGCTAATGAAATTGTGTAAGTCAAAGTCAAAGTCAGACTATTCTTTATTCAAGTAACCTTATTAATAAGCATTTTCGAATCGTCTGACATTATCAAGAGAGAGAAAAAAATCTACTACTGGTTCAAACCCTACACCGTTCCTGAGAAGAACCAGTAAGAAACTAAAAGTCTACAAGCTTTAAGTTTTCTTAATTGCTTTTATTTGGCGCGGCACAATACAAAAATTATGAAAGGATTTAGATAGATACTTACATTTTCCGAACGAAAACAACAACGGAGACCTTTGTCGATCGTAAATTAAAGTTAATCCGGCGTCTTTGCCTACTTATATAAATTCACTATTTATGCACGACCTACATAAGTAATATTGCAACAATCTCATAGACTATAGCCTCGTCCTGCCCAATGTGATTTATAAAGGACATATTCGATTTATTGCAAATAATTAATGTATAGCTCGTTTATGTTGAGGTTACACTCAAAATTATTTATTTTTATGTAAAATGTAGACCAAAGGAAAAGCGACTATATTTTCAAACACATTAGGTTTAAATTTCAATAATTCAAACTTTGTATGACGGGCAGGACGAGGATAGAGGATTCGTCGTTTATGTGAGGGATAGTCTAACAATATAACAATATAGGTATATCACTGTTAATAGTTTCAGATATTAACCACCAGCGAAGGCCGCAAAAATATCTGACACAATCTTAGTTAGAGCGACATATGAGCGTGTCATATATTTTACGGCCTTCGTTGTTTAAGATACTATTGACGGCGACTATGCCTGCCTAGCCCTAAAATACGTATGTAATCCTAGTTTCCTCATTGATATAAATGAATGACTTATCTTCAGCGAGGAGACGCGGAACGGGGAAGACAGCAAGAACGTGTCCCCGGAGTCTCCAGGCACGCCTACTCACGCCTCGGGCTCCTTGTCGCTCTCGGACGGCAGAGACTTCTTCGACGATGAGATCGCCGACCAGCCGGCGCTATTATTTAGGAGTAAGTAGCTACTTTCCTACTGTTCTGAAGCCGGGGATACACATGCCCGTAGCTTGCACACTAGCATACCAGCTCCTTGCAAGTGCCAGCTACAGTCATGTGTATTCACTAACTTGCATGCCTGTAACTGGAAGCTAGCTAGTTGCAAGTAGTTGGCACAATATTTGATTTCCTTGCATGCCCGTTGAGGGAGGGGTCGCGGGGAGCTGCTAACCTGGCACGTGTGAACAGTCGCGACTGCTACGGGCATGCCAGTACCCGACTCGTTGTGGCCATAGGCCCAAATTCTTCCTAACAATTCATCAAATTTCTTTGGGAGCATTCTCAAATGATTTCTGTAACCATCATGATCTTCTTGACGCATTTCTTTAAGCAGACAACTACTTGCTCCAAAATCTTCCCTTCTACTAATCCAATCTCTTACCCAATCCTTGAGGAACTTGAAGACCTCTGGAGCGTGATGGATCATTTAGGATGATTTTAGTCTTAAGCCGGGGATACACATGCCAGTAAATCGGGAAAGTAGCTGGTATGAAAGTTACTGGCATGTACGAGTAACTGGCACACTGCGGATACATTTGCAAGTAACACTGGCATGCATACTGTGCCCTTGCATGCCAGTATTACCATCGCGTATACACAGGACAGTTCGTGAGAGTATTTCGTACCTACAACATGGATAACAATCGAAGTGAATTAAACAAAATTTTGTTATTATTAACAATTCAATGTGTAGCTAAATTAATAAGAGATAAAAAGAAAAAACGAAGACGGGTTTGGGTAAGAGACTGGACTGGAGGCGTATCTATCATCCGCGCTGTAGCCGTACCATGAGTTGGCAAGTATCAGTTACATTAGCTTTTACTCGATACGTAACTCAGGCCTTCGCGCTTGGTCAAATAAATAAATGCAAGCGCGTATCGGTCGAGTAAAACTTCGTTAAATTACGATACTTGACAACTCATTGTAATCATGCTACTAACTACTAATGGCTGAGGTTTTAAACATGTAGGTACCTATCTAGGAAGCGTTTTTGAATGACGCATGCGTAGCTATCAATCTTAGCGCTTGCACACGAACTAAACTAGAGGTGTGCGCCGATCGGCGTGGCGTCCGCCGCCGGTCATTTTAGCCACGCCGCCGCCGCCGATGTTTTCACCGGCGTGAAATCGGCGTGAAAATAATTCTTAATTTTTTTATCTGTTTTGTGTGCGTACATTGCAACAGGTCATTAGAAGTATCCATTCTCACTTTTCGTTTAGGTACTTAGGTAGATCACGCGTCATTACCCTAAAATTTATTTAATATAAAACAAATTTACCTGCATGCCAAACAAATTAAGAAGCGAACAGCTTTCCGTGGTTTGTTTTGTAGTTATAACAAGATAAAGATAACAATAAATAACGTGTGCGATACAGGCACTATAGACTCGTTGTCAACGGCGCAAGAGTGCTAGGTGCGGGGGCTGCGGGGTGCGGGACGTCCGTACGCCGAGCAGGTGGCAGCCCAGCACCATAAGCGCGGGGAGTCAGCCATTTTGAGTGGACGCGGAACGCACACTTAATGTTACGCAGCAGCCATGTCGGACTATTTTGATAGGCCTTTCCATCTGTGTCAGATATTTTAAGCAGCATCCAAACGACACTTGCGTTCGTGGCTGTATAGCCCAATGCGGGAGAGGATCCCGCGTCCACACACACGACAGGTGTGTGCTCCCCCAGGTGGTCGACCACGGGTTGGAGGCCTGCTCATGGCGCCTCATACGCTTCTCCTTTAGTTAGGCGAACCGGGACTTGTCGTGCTTTGATTGACCATCATGGACAACGCGACTCCTCATTGGCCGGTCTTCGGCCAATTGCTGCCATTGGTTGCATGGTATGTCGAAGGTAACCATGTCGCGCTTGACGCAGTCCTTAAAACGTAGCATACGCCTTCCGACCGGCCGCTTAGCGTCTGCAACCTCTCCGAGCAAGATTTGACGTGGCAAACGAGTCCGTTCCATTCGATACACATGCCCAAGCCACCTTAGTCATCTCTTCTTTACTATGGCTGTGATACTAGGGAGCTGTGCCTTGCCTAGAACAGACTCGTTTGTCACGTGATCCTTCCATGTGATGCCCAGTATCTCCGCAAACAACGCATATGGAAGGAGTTCAGTCGGCGCTCTTGTTTTGCGTAGGTTGTCCAGGATTCAGCTCCGTACAGGAGAGTGCTTAGGACACACGTTTGGTAAATTAGCATTTTTGTTTTTATCGTAAGATGTTTGTTGTCCCAAGCCTTTTTACACGGAGCCTGCCAAACGTAGTGGCCGCTCTACCGATGCGGGAGTCGATCTCTGCGTCAAGTGAGAGATTGCTCGACATGAGCGAGCCAAGGTAGCAAAACTTGCTGACCACCTCGAGAGGCGCGCCTTTGAGTGTGATCATTGGTTGTTCTGAACATCCTTGCGCTAGTGTAACGGTTCTCTGGCGTTAATGGACATGGAAAAGAGGTCACAAGATCTTGAAAATTTATCCATGATGGTCTGCAGCTGAGATTGACTGTGAGCAACGAAAGCAGCATCATCTGCAAAGAGAAGGCTGTGAACAAATAAGTCCTGCCTATGTCGCTTTGACTTAAGCCTTGCTAGATTATACATCTGACCATCGGATCTTGTGTACAGATGTATGCCCTGTAGATCGTCTCCAAAAGCAACCTTCAAGAGCACAGAGAAGAAGATTCCGAAGAGATTGGGTGCCAGTACACAACCTTGGCGCACGCCCTGGCGTACGTTGACGGGAGCAGATGTACCGCTGTTGTGGAGGATTGTGGCTTCCATACCCTCATGGAATGACTGCACTATCTTCAGGAGCTTTGGAGGACAACCCACACCAACAAGAACAGAGTACAGCCCCTCTCTGCTCACAGTGTCAAAAGCTTTGTTAAGGTCGACAAAAGCCACGACCAGAGGATTCTTTTGCTCCCTACATTTTTCCTGTAGCTGCCTCAGCGAAAATATCATGTCGACAGTTGACCGCTGGGTCCTAAAACCACATTGTACCTCTGGATATACGCGGTCAGCCAGCTTTTGTAGTTTAGACAAAGTGGCCCTAGGAAAAGCTTTGCCGACGATGCTAAGAAGGGATATACCACGGTAATCGTTTCAGTCACCGCGGTCAACTTTGCCTTTGTATAACGTGACGATATTAGCATCGCGCATATTTTGAGGCACGCGTCCTTGTTCCCAGCATTTGGTCAGGTTGTTATGAAGGACGGGAAGGATACACTTAAGCTTAAAGATTCCGGTGTAAATTTCGTCTTTGCCCGGGCTTTTACCGACTTGAAGCTGCTTGACGGCCAGGTAGAGTTCCTCTACGGTAGGTGCGGAGTCTAGCTCGTGCCAAGTATCCAGGATCGGGAGTAACACCATGGCTTCTGGTTGAATGTCGACTGGACACGAGTAGAGACCGGTGTAGTGTTCCACCCATCTTGCCATTTGACGGCTGCTGTTTGTTATGACAGAGCCGTCAACTTCCTTTAGGGGATAGCCCCTAGAACCCCCTTTATGGATAGGTCCTAGAGCTCGCTTAATATCTTCGTAAACACCGCCCAAGTTTCCTGTGTCCGCACATGCTTGGATTCTTTGACAGATTTCTGTCCAGTATGCATTTGCATAGAAGCGAGAGCTATGCTGGAGAGAGGCTTTCGCCTTTTGAGCTCTACATGTGCGGCATTACAAGGATTAAGGCGGAAGTTTAGAAAAGCCTGCCGTTTCAAGTCCAGAAGGGGCAGTAAGTGCTCCTCGTTTTTGAGTTACCAGTCGTGGGACTTTATCTTCTGGTACCCCAAAAACTTTTCCTGCGGTGTCTGTGAGAAGGGACTTCATTTTTTCCCATTCGCTTACTGGTACGGACCGGTCCCACGCCGAAATTTCATCACGATTATAGTGCCAAACAACTCCACTGCTTCCAAGTCCCAGGTCGTGAAAAGATTGATCCTCTTTCGACCAAAGGGCTTAGAAGTCCTTTTTGGCACTAATCTGACTTTGGTGGAGACAAGGCTATGGTCAGTGTTGCAATCGGCGCTGTAGAATGTCCCTGTATGGAGCGTTTCCCGCAGGTCCCTCCTTCTGGTAAGGGCAAGGTCTAACTGATGCCAGTGTTTTGAGCGATGGTGCATCCAAGAGACTTGTCGTGACATTTTTCCTTTGAAAAATGTGTTGGTGACGCACAGTTGGTATTTATTAGAGCAGAACTCCAACAATCGCTGTCCGTTGTCGTTGAGCTTACCGACACCATGCGCATCTAGGCAATTGGGCCAGTCAGTATTATCCTGGCCGACCCTAGCATTAAAGTCACCCATAATGTGAAGCCTATCGGATGGACGCACCCCGCTAACAACTTCGTTAAGCTGGTTGTAGAATTGGTCCTTTTATGCGTTCCTTGTATGCGGTCCTTGCATACCTAATTGGTGCGTTTAGCGTCGGTGCGTAATAAGCGGAGATTAGAGTAACATAGCCGCTTTTAGTATTAAGACTCAAGACCATGAACCATGATGCGCTCAGATACACCTATTGTCTCTATTGCATCAATAAGATTATTGCGGACTTCAAATCCTACTCCGTGCTCCCGCTTTTCCGAAAAACTCTTACCCCTCCAGCAAAAGTGTAGTGAACCTCGCGCAAAGAGCCCTCTAGCTCAATCCTGGTCTCCTGTAAAGCTGCAATATCGACGTTTAACGTTTAAGTTCTACATCGATACTGTATGTTTTGCGCAGGTCTCGAGCGCAATCAAGGTTTTCACCGGTGTTCTGAAAACCTGTCCTCATTGTTCGGACGTTCCATGTCGCAAAGCACATGCAGTGAGAGATATTGCAGTTTTTAGGGTTTTTTTATATTCTGAGCAGGTGGTTGGTGTTACAGCGTCAACGTCTAGCTTTAAAGCTTGTGTCCCATTCACCCACACAGGACAAGTTAACGCTGAGGCGGATCAGTACCTTATTGGTCGAGGATGCTCAACTTGAAGCAGGCGGTAACTGATCAGTGGACCTTCGATGGATCCTCCTACCGTAGGGAGTGGCCCTTGGCACCCGCACATACGACGCCTATTCGTGCGGGCTTATAACCGGTAACTGCCACCCCCCGTGCTGTTTCCCCCTGCACGGCAGGTGGGCGAAGTGTCCTCTCCGCGGATGCTGCTGCGCCTGGGACAGACGACTTTATGGCAACACGGGTTTGCCCAGCACCCATGCATGTCCCCCTCTCTCTCTCCTCCCCGACATGGTCCACAGGAATGACGAGTCAGTACGTGTGGTGCCGGTTTGGCCGCAGGAGCCTGGCTTGCGCCTAGACGGTGACTCCAGGTCCGGGTTTATTATTAGTTTTCCTTCTTTTTGGAGGCTAGGTGTCCGCGTCTTGGGGTTTCGAATTCCTTAGTCGCCTCTTACGACACCCACGGGAAGAAAGGGCTGATGCTATTCTCTCCCGACATCACACTGTCATTTTGATAGGAAAGCCGTAGAAAAACATGAAATGTGTAAACATGTTTAGAAATTTTGAATAAACCCGTTCTTTTTTAAATTTTAACTTGTCTCTTTCATTACGCCGATCACGCCGATTACGCCGCCGCCGCCGGCCATTTTCAGACCGGCGGCCGCCGCCGATGGTTTGGCCATCGGCGCACACCCCTAAACTAAACTAACTAAAAGGTACACAGTAGGTACCTACTACCTACACATTACACAATGATCTTTGTGTAATCTTTTTTGTGAAAGTTGTGATATGTATGCATGTGAAACCTTTAGGTACACCATTTCCACTGTTCCGACGTCATTGTTATGTTTTGTACGATAAATACTTAGGTATTGAATTTGTTCACAGAAAACAACGAGGGAAGCCCATCAAGCAAACAGGAATCGGAGAACAGCAAGCAACTGAGAAGGTCAAGGGAACGTATTCCTGCGAGTCCCTTAGCGCAAAGAAATCGGAAAGGTAGTAATCTAATTCTTAATCATTTGTCAGTGAATATAATTGACAGACAAACAATAGAGAAACGTTTTTTGATGCCCATCGCACCGACTAGACCGAAATAAAATGTTGTTTTTTTGTTTATTTACCAGTGAACGGACTACGGAACGGCGGTGCAGAGCGAACACCCTCGCTTGACACGCTGTCCAGCCTGGCATCTGACGATCTGATGATGGACAATGACTTGGCGCGATCCGTCACTAGCTTACAGAGCGTCGACGATTACATCGAGAGGTAAAGTTGTTTAGTAATGATGAAACCAGTAGATGGGTCATTCTCATAGGGCACGTTTTTTGGGCGTCGGGTAGAAAAACTTTGTATTCTTGCATATATATGGCGTAAAAAAAATGTTGGAGGGTAGTTTTCGTTTTATTCTACCTGTAGCAGTTGTAATTTCGAAGATAATCTCTTGAGAACTAGTAATAAAAAAATATAAAAGCCTACTTTTATCATGCTCCATCAAGCGTACAGACTCCAAAATTTGGCACAAACCCCTTTGCAACTCGGGAACCACTACTATTACCTAACACAGGGTATTGTTTTATTATAGTCAATTAAACAAAGTAACATTTTGTTAAGTTGATTGTTATTTCAACTGCTTGTATAAATAAATATGATTTTTTCTCCGAGCGTACGAATTTATGACTAAACTCCGTCATTGGAAGCAAAACAAAATTTCACATCACTATTTGCAATATTACGCACATCACTATTGCATTGAGCGAGCCAGTTCAGTCTTGTCTGTGACACGTTGGGCGACGGAGGTGCGTTTGGCGACGCTGGACGATTTTACGAACGTAAGTATCTAATCTCCGTTTTTTGTCACTTGCATTTTCTCAACTCCGTTTAGTCATTTATTTTTCTATTGGTAAGGTTGATCGTTCTACTATTTAAGTATAATGAATTAAACTGTATTACCTGTAAAATGCGTATAATGTCATTGTACTAAATAAGATAATTAATGAAATAAAAATAAAAAATAGCTTTCTCCCTAGGCTCCGTCAAATAAACTCCGTCAAATATTTAGACGGAGTTGAAAAAATACGTGTATTTAGTATCTAAGTGAGCAGTGCAAAAAAACTTGTTTTTCATCACATTTGTTGCTAAAGCACAATTAAAGTACCTATACTCCCTCTCTTTAATTAGGTACCTACTGCGATTTTTACGTAGACGTGTACTGTTTACATAGTACATTGATCTACAATACCAAGAAAAATAAAACATGTGAAATTTGACGCAATTTCTTCGTTCTGAACACTAACGATAGATTTTTTTACTTACAATACCGTTTACAGCATTTTTAGAGCTAGGGCTTTTCGTTAAACTTACTTCAATATTTTTTTTTGTATCATATACTTAGAATGCCGAAAATCAACAAACCTACGATAGAGTATATGAAAGAAGCTTAACGTAGGCGTAGAGCTAAAATAAAGCAAAATCCTGAAAAATACGCTATGGCAAAATAAAAAGAGCGTCAGCGTAAAATAAGTATTATTACGTGTATCATGTTATTCACAAAGTGATTGTTAATGTTTGTTTTCGTCCATGCCTTAAAAAATTCGTATACAAATCAATAAAAAAAGTCACTTTTTCTACCACTATGTCCCTTTGTACGCTTAAATCTTTAAAACTACGCAACGGATTTTGATGAGATTTGAAGGTTTATATGTAGCTATAGTACCCGTGCGAAGCCGAGGCAAATCGCTAGTATTCAAATACATAAATTATCATTCAGGTTTAAGAGCACTGTATCCATCAACTCCATATCATATTTCTAAACTCCGTATAAAATATATCAACTCCGTCGCAACATTTTCAACTCCGTCTTGGTGAAAAAAACAATGGCTTATAAAACGTGAACTAATAGATATATATGAGGGACAAAAGTGTACATATGATCTAAATAACTCAATGATTCGTATTTTATAGATAATATAGCAGTAAACATACTGTACAAAATCAAGACGGAGTTGAGGCTGAGAACGCCTAATTCTGAGAATGACCCAGATCAGGGTGCTTAGCCAAAATGCCAATCGTGAACGATACGTAACTTTCTTTATCGCATTAATGAAAAAACTACGATACGCTACTAAGCGTTAGCGATTGACAACTTGGTTGCGCATTCTTACCTGCTTGATACGGTATCCAGAACGATGTCCGACGACCTAATGATGGACAATGACTGCGTACCCCGTCAGTAGCTTACAGAGTTTCAACGAATACATCGAGAGGTACCTAAGGTTGTATGTTTACTCGTAGTTATGAATGGTCTACCGCGAACTTCAAAATTCTGTACTGCAGTGTTATTCACTAAGGAAACCGCCTTGCTGTCAGCGCTGTGACAGCGCTGCGGCAGCGTCGAGCCTAAAAATGGTATTCACTAAATGTACTTTAAACGACACTAGTGCTCGGCGACGAATGCGGCGTGAGCTGGAACTACACTGCGTCGAGAGTTTGACGTTTAATGTATGAACTTCGTATTCTCTAACGAAAAACAGCGACGAACTCGCCCGCAACCTCACTCACAGCCTCGATTCCTAATGTCAAATCAGACAGCTAGGATTTTAGACAAGGCTGTCTCGACATCGAGCTCGTTGACGAACGCAGCGTCTCGAATGTGTGAATTAAGAGAATAGCATAGCTGATCTCCTTGACGCGTTCATAGCCTCCGACAACCTGATGATTGACAATAAGTTTCCCTGTGGTCTCTCCCAACGTTACAGAGGATCTCTGATAATATTGAGACCACAGAACTATATCAATTACTTATATGGTTCTGTGATCGAGAGCTAGGGTACTGATGTCTCACTGAGCTTGCCTGGCCTGCCTGCTGAAATGACTCTTAGGGTAGGTAAAATAATCAATGAATCATTAATATGGTAATAATTACCACGCCTGTTTTTTAACTAGAAAGTACGAACTGTCCGTACACAATAATATGGAGCATTCATTTGATTAATGTACTTTAATACTTTATACACATAGAAAATTGAGGGATCCTATATTTATTTGAGTTATTATTTAGGGAGGTTAAAAAAACTTCAAATATGGATATTAACTATGGCGAATATTTACTTATAGGTACTTACTTTTAGATAACATCTAGTAATATTGTTGTTTTCTATTCTAATAACTGCGACCTTGTTTGAAATGGAGTCATTAAATAGAAATCCGTGGGTTTGGTTTATCTGGTAATGGATTTGTGTGGGAGATGTGACATTATAAAATGTTAATAATGACGTTGTTTACTTGCATTGACATTAAACGTATATTAGGTACCTGAGAGTTACAAAATGCTACATTTCAAAATAAAATTAACTATGACACCGCACATAGTTGAAAGCCGTTAGAGATTTTACGTTATCATCAATATCACAATTTAACAATACCTGAGTAAGAACTAATATAAGAACTTAATAGTCCTACATTCTTTTTTACAGATAATATTTTTCAATTAAAATTTGCGAAACTACCAGAGACTAGAAATCTAGGTAAAGATATTTAAGTTTATTAGGTAAAATATTGCGTGAGAGTTTTTAAACTGAAAACTTTTTGATGTAGGTAGTGATTTTTTTTTAGTTCAATAATTAAATATTCTCTGAAGAACGTATTCATAATTAAATATTATCTGCTTAATACCTACTTATTCCTATTACAACAGTCCTATAGGTACATCAATAATCTTCTTTTCGTACATTAAAATGAAATGCATTCATTAATTTTGTATTATTACCTAGTCAAAAAATGTTTGTCTCAAGTCTCTTTGAAGTGCGCCTCGTTTTTCTTAGGGGCCACTTTTTATGGTGCAAACACAGGAAGCTCGTTTCCGCATGTTAACACGGCTACTTCCCTATATTTCGTAAGAACCAGATGACATTAACATATTATGTATATCTTCGTAAATGTAGTAATTAATTTAAGTCAGTAGTATTGTCTGCGTATTAAATATAAATATCATCGTAATTTTATTCTGAAGATGATCATGTAGGTAAGAGTATCGTTCCACGCTGAATGGAAGTGCCAACCCTGCCAATGGCCAAGGAACTCGTTATGCAGCTCTTGTCCTCCAATCACAATATATTTGGGTTGTTTGCAAAAAAAAACATTTAAGGGCTTTAATGAAAACAAAACTTAACGTCAATATTTTGTGTTGCGAAGTTGCCCATGCTGTTTTGTATGACTAACTTTCGTAACGGAAAAACTCGTGATTTTGGTTTCATGCTATAAGCCCTTAATTACACACAATATTTGAATAACTATCCATTTATATTTATTCCAAATTTTAATTAAGTCAGCCATCAGTAGGTACTACACAAAGTCAATAAGTGTTAATTTACTACAGCAATCAAGGTTCACGTTTCACATGTGTATTTATACTACATTGTTCATGAGTGCAATTGGACGTAGTTATGCAAAAGGGAACCAACCCCCGAGAATTTTTCATTTTAATTAACACCATAAATCAAAATAAACAAGTTAATCTTTGAAATGACAAATTCATGTGGGTTGGTTCCTTTTTGCATAACTACGTCCAATTTAAGAAATAAAATACCTAAGTTATCTAGGGATCTGCATGCAATTGCAAATCGAAGCAGCGGCATAGCGTACCGTTGTGTTTGCCGCCGGGGCCAAACAGAAATGCCCCCCCTAAGCCCTAACTACGCTACTGCACCGAAGACAGTAATTGATTTATTTCCTTTCCCCACCAGGTTAGACAGCTCTCTACGCAGCGGCCTCAACTCCTTGGACGAGAGGCAGCTCCGCCAAGAGCTCTCCTCGTCGAAGACAGCAGTGCGGCAATGGAGCCAGTTGCTGGAGCAGAACAACTTCCTGGACCGCCAGCTGGCAGCCATGGCGCAGGGCAAGAGCACCACGGAGTCACTTACAGCGAGCAACACTAGCCTGTCTAACATCGGGTGAGTTTGTGTTGCAAATTCCAGACAATCCCACAGGTATAATAGGTAGTTCCACGAGAAAGGTTACTCACAAAACAATGTGTCATGTAAACATAAGGGGAATTTGAAATTCGTTTTCTTTTTTCGTACTGACAACAAATCTAAAATAGCAATAGTAAGAGTGAGCAAGAAGCTTGTTCAACGGATTTGTTTCAAATTTTTGACGCAAGTCACATTGAGTCATTCATTTATTTTTTTGCATTTATGTAGTTCTTTATTTAGATGTGTGTGTTATCATTAACCTCAATTCTAGGTAGGCCTGCCGCGAACTTCGATCAACGTTTTGCTTCTCTTTTGCACCTGCAAATTTGTAAGTAAGTTAATGTGACAGAATGGCAAACGTCGTTCATGGTTTGCAGAAAGCCCTTTTACTGGTATAGGTATCTGCTGTAATCCCGGTCAGCTGTCGTCGCCTGTGCTTGGTACATTCGAAAAAACATCGCTTATATATGTAATCTACCAATGTATATCGATTATTCAAATGACAAACTCTAAGCGCTCCCTACACTCGCCCGTATCCATTGATTTGGGCAGCTTGGATTTCGATGGCAAAAGTTTTTTTTCTATGATAAAATCACGACCATTATAGTCGTAAACCCCGCTTTGATACTAGTTTAGTTACCACAATGATCCCTGCGCATGCGCTCTGGACACGCTTTACTCTGTCAATTTCTTATTTTTTGTCCTACCAAAACGTGCCAGACATACGGGATATAACTATGGCGTATCTTATCTACTAGGCATATTCATTGTTTTATTATTTCAGTTACAATAATCTAGATGACGACTGTTAATTGTAATCAATGATTCAAAGATAATAAACAATACCTATTTGAACATGCCTATTAACGCAAACACATAAACAAGGATGAATAGAAAATTGCAATCCATCAAATACAATCATTATGTATCTAATTACAATTTGCCTACTCACTAGTTACGAGTATTAGTGTCCCAAGAAATGCAAATACAACCGAATTAAATACAAAGAACAAAAATAAAATTAAGAAAGTAGTTTTGTCGTAATAAGATTTCGATGGAACACAAAATGGTTTTGGATATTTCATGAAAACGATAACAGTAATATCTTACGCAACATTGAATTCGGACCATAGGTAATCGAGAAGGACGAGAGTATATAAGGACTTTCGTTTTTAAAGGTCATCATCGTATCATGTGCCTTTAAATTTTTACCCCCTTATTCATAAACGTATCCCAACTTAGAAAGCCGATAATTATTGTTTGTCCCTTTCCGTCTTATCGGTATGCCTATAAGACCGAATGGGACAAACAATGCTTATCGGCTTGCTAAGTTAAAACTGTTAACCCCTCGTGTGTCGCGATTATTTATTTCTAATAGTTTCCTCGTCACTGATCAGTGCTTAAACATACGAAGGGTTAAGAGATGATGATATTACGAATAAGGGGATTAGAATCTTATGGCTAATTTTGAAATCATTATAGGTAGGTACTTATTTAAGTAGTTGCCTTTAATTGGACCTAAGTTATGACTTAAAATCATGAATGATCTAAATAAATTAGAATAAGATGGTACATTAAAATGTGTCTGGGCGAATATCTGAGCATTTCAACTGCCAATTTTTTGCCGAAGTTTCTAAAAGTAGGCTCAATGTTGTAGGTACTTCGTCATTCGTATAAGGTACCGTGCCTCCTTCAAATGACAAAGTATAGCACATGGTAACGAATAGAAACTTCGGTAAAAATGATGCCACCAAAATTAGGCGGTTGAAGCGCTCAGATATTCACCCGTCTAAGGTTTCTACTATATTTCTGGATCATTAGCCTAACGGAATTTCAGTGAAAAACAAAATAAATAGCTACAATTCTTGAGCGCACTATAGGTACTTAGTCTATTTTTCCAGTAATGTCTCGTCCTCGTCAACTTCTTTAACTGTATACAATGCAAGCGGTTCCATGCACAATTTAACCGTCTGCGCCTCAATATCAATTATGCGCTTCTCGGTTTGAACCCGTTAACGACTTCCTACGCCATGCCCGGGCTTGGCGATAAACAATCGGTTCGTGACAACGCGAAACTGCTTACGGTTTTTAAAGTATCTCGTATGTCGATTTCCTTGTCAGATTAAAACTGCGTACCCAGATTTTTGATGATAAGTTATTGCGTGGGTAATGAAACTGATAAAATTTACGAGGTAGGTACCTACCTTAAAAGCTTGAAATATAATTATTTACTGTATTTTATACATTGTCCTCTCGGGACTCCAAACACACTAGAGGACGCATTTTGCAACGGGGGTTACCATGACGTACTAATGCGATTCAGTTTTGGTCGAGAGAAATAGACAAGGCTATACGAATCGTCCCTTTCCCTGAACCTAACCGAATCGCATTAGTAGTTTAATTACCTTCACGTATTTGACAGGTCACAGACAAAATGAAAAGTAAATTTCATGAAGTCAACTTGGTCCGCGTTTTAATAATTTTACACTATTTGATTTAATTAATTTAATTTATAATTTATTCATTTTATTTTATTTTTTTACGTTTCGTTGACATTTAATTTATTTATTTGATTTTGCTGTGATATGTATTTATTTATAAAATGAATATTTCATATTATTTGTGATGTTAGACTAACACTAGGTTAAAATCTAGCTAGACCAGAACATTGCCTACTTCATAAAGCCAAACTTATGAAAACCTATACTATATGGTATGCGTATTGCGTAGTTAGACGTTGAGATGAGAACATTCTAAAAGCTTCCAAAGCATATAATGGAACCACGAACTAGTTAGCTTTTATTCAGGTCAGATTGTATTATTTTATAATTTCAATAGGACGAGTCAGACTAATTAGATATCTACATACGTGAAGCGGGTATAATTAGCCTGAGAGAATCATACGTATAGCAAGATGATGAAATTCCGTGCGGAAAAGAAAGGTGCAATTATTTTAATTGGTCCAATTTTACTATAATTACAAATAATTCAAGGGCCATATTTTCGATATTACACCAGCATAAGCCGGACATTTTCATCGAAAAAGGTTAATGTTAATGTAAAGTTTAAGGTCAAGAATATTGTTTTGTTTTGATATAGGTAATTGTAATTCTTATACCGGATACCAAATTGCTCAGTGCTAAGGTAATCGATTCAATGCCAAAGCGATAGATATTTCAAATATTAGCTACGGTGCCGCTTATGCTGTGTATTGTGTAGTTCACTTGAGTTTTTACGTTTATTATGTGCCGTCAAAAAATGCGATCAAAATAATAATAAAATTATAGTATCATAAACCTTAAGTATCTACGCATGTCCTCCTCTCTATCCTATTCTAAATAAATCGTGATATTTTTTTTATCTAAATTAAAATCTTTTGTATTTTGGTTCTCATAATGATTTTGACTAAACAGAATTTTTTAAAATGATGTTGATGAGCATAGAGTAGGCTGTAATAAAATTAATACGCCATTTAAGGTGTAAGCAGTAGTAGTTGGATTGAGATATAGAGAGATTAGAGAGTTGTATAGATATTCATAATTATTTTATAAAATATTATTAAAATACAGAAAAGTCTCATTACATTATTTACGTAGGTGTCTAATTTGGGCCTGATTTTTTTATAATCACAGGTGTTGTATTTAGAACAAAGACAGTCGTTTCGGTCCCAATATTATTAATTGTGGGTGTTTGTATGACCTCCATGCGCGTTGCTGTGACAATAGCGGCACTACAACAATGGAGGTATACCTTCTCTTCTAGTGGATCTTTTAACGCGGGAAAAAATGGGTACGCTTTAGGTACCTTTGTATTGATATTATATAAAGCTCAGTCGACGCGTCGTTGCACGCGATATGCTGACAAAAAAAAATTGATATGCTGTTTTTATTCAATAATTTTACGTACGTGCAGCTAACAATACGTACCTAGCTTTGTAGGTATAGGTACGGGGGTGGGAATTAGACATGTCCTTGTATTGTGGTTTAATATTTCGAAAAGCAATAAAACATTATTTGAAATATGCTCTTTCGTCACCTTACTTACATGTTACTTAGGTAGGTACCAGCATTATACTAAAGTAAAATATTATTTTAAATAGAAGAATAATATATCTTAAAGAATTCGATAACCTTACCTTCTTACTAAGTACTTAAATCCTATCAAATTAAATTAACAAGTTAGGTACTTATCTACTTTTAGTTTTTAAGGCAACATTAATGAAAACCCTTTTTTGCGAAACTTGCCAAATCCTAATTGGATTTCAGAAAACTAATCAATAATTGCAAAATACCGAGTTTCCAACAATCTGTACAAAAAAGCATTGCGCAAGAGAATTTCGCCGCGCGGGCACGAATTTTCAAGGTGGATTTTACGGCGAGCTTTGTGACGAAAGGTCCTTGCTCCATGAGGTAATCAGATAAAGCGTGGCGCAGCTGGCCGTGCGTTCCCATTGCTTCCCAAGCCTCGGCGATTCCAACGCAAAATCAACCAATGTAACTGAGGTTTATAACAACTAACTGAAGTCGTAGGGTGCTTAGACCGGTTCGCTTGCGCGTCCAACTCTCTTGAGCTTCGTATGCGAGTGGAATGATCCCTAGCATGGGGCTTCGCGGTCCATCTCGTGGGTTGCAGCTAGTCTGCCAATGATCGCGCGCGAGGACGAACGCGGCACGAGCACGGCACGGCACGCCGGCACGACACGTGCTAATCGATACCATTGTTAATCCTTCACTCTGATCCTGGATCGATGATCGAACTTTGTGGAAATGTGCTAGTCCATCAATCTTGCTGAAATCTTACAACAATTGTGGTGTTTATGAGTGCATTTACATAGGATGTTGTTTTTTGTGAAAATATCACAGTAATTGTGATCGTTCAAGTGGAAGCAATCCTGTTGACACAAATAAACTCAGCAGAGATTACTGCTTGGAGGTCGTTAATTCAATTAGCTGGTGCGTAAATAAATCCTGGCCCATTTGCAACCGGCGGTTTTAGCTGGAGTGTTTCAAACGCTCTTTTAAACACATACACGTTTTGAACTAGTAATGAAGTAACTTTATAGAAGTGACAGTAACAAATAACCGGTACCGGAATGACTGGATATTTAATTATTCGGAGGGTATGATGATCTATAGGTACAATGCTGAATGAAATGTGTATATCAACTACAATGTAAAACAATCGTATAAAGTTATAATATTCACGAATCATCCTCTTGTACTCATTGTAAAGGGCAATGCAACGCTCCCTTAACGACCGTGCTCAATGAAATGTAAAAACTACACTTATTTTTTTAGCTTTGCACGTGCAGCAAAATGGTCCTTCCTGTTTTTGAACAAACGAATTCTTATGGTAGGGTACACAAACGTCTCTGTTATCATTGGGGACGCAACTCACAAGGCTCATTATTCAAATTGACTGCAGTGTCTGGTCTGGTCGTTGCACTTGATTTGATGTGTTTTAAAGATAATGTTTTGCGTAAATGCACAAACAAAGATAACAATTTCATGACATGTTTCCTTTGATTAAACAACTTGTCGGTCCTTATTTATATGTTATGAATTTATGAAGGTATCTGCGCTACGAGTATCATATGCGTCTAGCTGTGTCCAATTTCTAATATCTGGCACCCTAGTGAAAAGGGGTATAAATCGAAATTTGCCACTTTACAGGAGAGCCAAAAAACGATTGGCGAAATTATTCAAAATTACTGTGCCGAAATGGCTAAAGAATTAGAATAACTTTAAATGTACTTTGAGTAAATACAACGCGCTCTTTCACATGCCGTCATTGGTTTATGGCTAAAATCAATAGTTTAAAAAAAAATTGACTTGTACCCGCTGAAATAAATGCTATTTAGAAATATAACCAAATTAGTACCCCTTTTCACATATATTGGACATTAGTGAAAACGGGTATACATTTAACTTATTTTATAATAACTCTTTTTGAGATGTACTTCTACGAAAAAAAAATAGCTAAGTTTGTTTGCGAAATTAATTTTAATGGCATAGCATGTACGTATACAATATAATCCCAAAAAAACCGACTTATACCATTGTGCACAAAATGTTAGTAACGTGTACAAGGAAATAACAAGATTTATATTAATCACTTTATTCAATTGTATCCAAATTCTATGAAATAATTTACAATAAAAATATTTCTTTTTTCCATTTATTATGAGAAATTATTTCCTTGAATTAAAAAAATATTACTTCTTTTCAACAGCCAAAACACAACGCATCATAAAATGAAATGTTTTTAAATTTCATAATACCAAAAAATACCATAATGTAGCATTTATTTTATTCATTATTAGTAATCATAGTACAAATAGTCCTACTGTCCGAATTATAACTTTATGCCCTGGATGTCGTGCGCGCAGCTAGGTAGGTACGTTCCGTAACGCCTGAATGGCAATTTTGTATCTTATCGAGTCCCCTAAAATAACATTCTATTGAAAATCGATATTTTATTTAAAAAAACTATTGTCTATAGCTTATCGTAATGGACATTACGATACAACTGTGAAAAAAAATAAGTTCGAAATAAGCATAAATAAAGCAAAGCACGACCGAAGGGAGTGTTTTAAATCTACACGATTTACGAATTTAATTTTTGCATGTGTTTCGTACGACATTTTTCAGTACAGATGGCCTTCCGAAGTTTTCAACCAGGCAAGATATAAACGACTCCTCGCACTAGTGTGTAAAGAAGTTATTTCAGTTGTTTCGGATAAAAATAGTGACGTTGCATTGCAGTACTCTGTATGGAATCTTAATAAACAAACTTTAATCGACGATCATAAAAAGCCTGTCACTATTATGTTCTATCGATTACAATTGTTATAAAAGTGGTATAGGTAAATATAGGTACAATCAACTTGAATTATTGTGTTAATTATACATTAACTTTATTAATTTCGTTAGTAGACAATTTAAAAAAATATTGTGATAATATTGTTTTCATTATGTTAGCATTCGTAAAAAGTGGCCAGGCATGGTTTCCGGGTGGCTGTTTTGAAATTGTTCTAATCACATTTTTCTGGAGTAATATAGATATTGCAATAGCCTTAGATAGAACAGCAGCAAATACTCGTACAAGGCTATTATAGCGCGCTTTCTATATTA
This sequence comes from Thaumatotibia leucotreta, assembly GCA_025490895.1. Lineage (NCBI taxonomy): Eukaryota > Metazoa > Arthropoda > Insecta > Lepidoptera > Tortricidae > Thaumatotibia > Thaumatotibia leucotreta. The sequence continues at coordinate 33,274 of JALPQI010001861.1, forward strand.
CCTAGATCATTAAGTAAAATTGTTACTACAATTAAAAAAAAAGTATTTGCGTTAGGTCATTTAAAACTGTCAACACAAACTAATATTACTAACATAGGTTTTAACAAATAAGCAGCAGAATTTAACAGCTTGAATTTGAAAAACAATCATACTTTAAGAAAATCATTAACCACTAAGTTAAAATTTTAAAAATTAACACTATTTTAAACATTGTGCATACAATATAACGAAACTTAGTGTAAAATGGTACAACTTAGTACAAATCCGTCAATTTACTGGTGTTAAATGTTAAGTAATACTTTTTAATTTAGTGCAAACGGATATAATTCCCGCAAATGGATTGTATTACATGTAAAAAACTGTATTTGTAAGTGATTAAAGTCGACTTGTACCCGTAACAACATAATTTTATTCGGAAATATGGATTTATGTCGATTTGTATCTCAAAAAATGTTTTTATTGTTCGTGTAAAGTGATTTAAATACACATGGATCCTCATTATCCGAGTGACCATCAAGAGAATATGAGTAATTATAGCGTTACACACAACTAAAATCCAAATGCGTAAAACTTAGCTACACTAATACCTTTTGTAACTTTACAACGATATACTTTTTTTGGTTGTAAGAATTTATTTCAACTTATACCTGACACTGCATGGTCATTTGTGTTAGTTATACCATATGACACGACCGTAACTCTGTCAATTTACGTGATATCTTAGATCCTTTTACACCAACAGATGCCATTTTTTTTTGAAATTTTTTGGTATACTTAACTCAATTTGGCCAAAATTCGACTTATACCCCTTTTCACTAGGGTGCCAGATATTTCTATTGACCTAACTTTTACACACATAACTTTAACACCTTTCTTCTCTGTTATGCATTTAACTATATACTACTTAGTCAAACTTAAATAGTGGTGAGTCGTTGTTTTATAAATTGTATACCTATGTTTAGTTTTATAGTGAAATAAAACTAGGACGTAGGTAATATAATAAATAATAAAAAATATTTATTTGGGACAATTCATACAGAATATTTCCTTTTATACAAATATTTAGATGCTAACCACATATGCAACGAAACGAGGTACCTACTGTTAGTAAGGTAATTATTACCTACTATTAAACTAATTTTATGTATAAAGTACCTACTTATAAAAATAATTACCTATAATATGTGTTCTTGTAACAAATAACTCACATTTATGTCCTACTACTCTTTTAATAATTAGTTTAATTGTTTTCTTTTCGCAGTTAATTGTTAAAATACCTAAGACACTAGCATGTTCAGATTTTCTTGATTGTATTCGTCATGGTAAAACCGTTTATTTAACTCATTATATATAACAACAACATAAGTAGGTAGTTTGCTAGTTTTTATAAAGTTAATACTTTATACCTACAGTATACCTATACAGCAACGTTTCGTGTGTTTTCTATCTAACACATTTAATTGCGATCACATTAACAAGTCTGATACCAATTATATCACCGGTTATTGTTATTGTATACCCATCCATCCGTAACTCGAACGGGCTGCTTACTTGCAAACCGCAATTATGCAAGAGGTACCCACTCCCGTGTTGACCATGAGACCTTACCTTATATTACATTACTAACACGTGTACTACGGCTGACAACCGTCCGGATTTCCCCGGATTTGTCCTAGTATGGCGGCCGTCCAGGCGGTGTTTCAAAAAAGTGTCCGGATGCTTTTTATATTACATCATCAGACTATCTCAGTCCACTGCTGGACGTAGGCCTCTCCAATTAACTATGCGTATAGACGCATTAGGAGGTAAATTCCCATAATCACCACGCTGGGCAAGCGGATTGCCGATCGCGGTAATGTGTCCACTATGATGACGCTGCTGCCCATCATCCTATCTTGTAACATAGAACTTCAGTGACTCTTCAATCCCTTCGTCGACCGAATCTTACGACACCCGCGGGTAGAGTTGTGACAAATGTATTCTTTTACTAAAGCGCTCACTGCTGAGGTCCACTTGCACAATTAGTGGCCACTAACTCGATGTTAAACGGTTAGGAACTTCATAAATATATAAAAAAATATATAACTGCTATTAAAAAATAGTTTAGGTAGGTATATCAATTATGAAAACAAAATAATGTAAATGATTGTACGATCCTAATGCTAAAAACGAAAATAGGAGTTCTTTGTTGGTGTTGGTAGGTACACCCAGACGCGATCAATTCTGTTTGTTTATTTTTTTACACCACTAGAGAACCAAATGATTCCATTTCAAATAAAAGTTAAATTTTTACTCTTCCTTTTTGAGGAAAAACCAGCATAATATTATTTCGTAACGTAACTAGCCATTTCAGATCGTAACTCAATAGATAGTTATCGTTACAAAAATAAAATCAATTAATCGCCCATATTGCAGAATAATCACCTCGTCAATGTGTCGATATAGCTGAATAGTGGTTAGTATTAGTAAATAGCTGGTTATTGAACCGCATACACATAATTATTATATTCGTGAGTCATTTAAATTATATTATAACTATTGAAGGAAATATACCAAATCATAATTTTGCATAAACCAAAACTTGCGATGAGAAAATGAGGAAATATTCATACTGCTAATAAACTCGAACTTCCAATTTCCATATTTATCACTACATATGTAGTACAAAACAAAATCGCTTGAGTTGTCACCTAATGTCCCTATATATCCTTATACACCGTGTTTTTTTTATATTTCCGTTAAATTGAACATGCTGGTACGTTAATTGGAGCTACCTGGTATACCTAAGTATCGCTGTAGGCCGAATTAAAAAAAAATGTTCGTTTTCATACATAATAACATTATGTACCTATATGTGTGAGAGAACCTTAAGAATAACATACAATAACATAAAATGTAAACGAGACAGCTATTCCCATGTAGAGTAGTCAGTATGTACGCTTGCAATCCGATACTAGTTTATCTTTTCGATATGACGTCTAATGGCTATCGCAGGGCAAATATTTACCTACCTCTCCACTACAGATTTTATCAGTTCCAGAAATAATGTCATTATCGATTGACACATACTAAACTACTCGTACTATGACGTTATGTCTAGTTTGTCATGAATTTGTTTGATAAACATAATAATTCATTTACAAATACTGTATTTTTGTCATCATTGAATTTCATTGTTGCACACAATTGCAACTAACTATGCAACTGTGATTTAACTGCATTTTGTTAAGTAGGTTTTTTTCAATACCTACTTACATAATTCTAACCTAAAGACCGTTAACCCTAATTTACAACTTATCGAGGTAGACACGTTCATCATGGCATTTCTTAAAGTCTTGTCATGATACGTTTTTATAATTCAATAAATTACAAAGTACCGGTATAGCCGATCCCTCACTTGTTTTGCATGATTATAAAATAACTGCACATACTCGTATTAACACCGTTAGCCATTGATGCTGGGCAACATGAACTCTATAAAAGTTCAGCATGATATAACATCTGTAATACCTTGACTTGCTCATGCTCAACACCGATAAATATCATGTGTTGTGGCGCATGACATCCGTAGTTAATCGTTGTCAATCACCGAACGGTATCAAAAATAACTGACACGATCTGTATGAATGCGCACATTGATTCTCGTGTTTGTCAACATATGCGTTGTATGGATCATTTGAATTACTACTACTGTATTTTGTAATTGCTACTAACTTATGTTTTTGTTATTTCTTAAGTAAGTATACTAATCTATTGTAGTCATTTAACAAATTGTGTTTTTTTTTTCGCTTGCAGTCCTGTCTTTAGATCATACGAATTAGTGTCAAAGATGAATATCATTAAAAAAATATTGGGTAAACTTGGCCTGAACGTCTCTTAGGTATACCTACACCTGTGGTCTCGTTCATGTGCCTGTACCTAAATGATAAAACCGGGGGTTTTATGTCACTAGTTTGCAATAGTCTTGGCTTACCGAGTAATATGACCAAAAAATGTTAAACAGATATTACACCTGTTTCTACACCAACATGTTTATAACTTCGTAGGAAAAAATATTACAAACAGGCCTAGCACAAACACCTTATTGGTTATGGAAGTTAATTGACAAAATGTCACATCACATTCTACATACTTACCTACTTGCAATACGGAATTTTAGTGGACTTAATAGGTTATTTTTAAGGATGGCAATAACCTTTGGCACTAGTTTTTGGGGTAGTGAAATTTGAGAAAGGGTGGAATAAAATTGTTTGGGCGTGCGTGCCAGTAATGTTTGCCCGAATCCCGTTTCTATGGAAACATTGAATTGCTTTTATCGGCCTAGCTTTCGGTACAGTGCAGTGCGGTATCTAAAAAGCTCTAGTGCTAATACTGTGTGGCCTCAGTGTTACTTTTGCATTATTTGGTAAATTACTATATTGATCTGGAAAATAAGGCCAATGAACCTACATTTCACTTCACTAATGCGTATAGTTTACCGCAGAATAATAAAAGATTACTTGATAATTTGTATTTCCATTAGTATCAATGTTTTTTTAGTCCAGTCGAGTAAGTTTTTAGTTTATCCTAAAACGATTAAAGTAAATTTTTAAACCATAACAGAGAGCTGTTTGGAGTATACCTACTTGGAGGTTTAGTGATAAATAAATGTTTGGCAGTGATATCGGTGATGGCTCTAACAGTATCGGAGACTCGTGAGTTAATTAATTAATTAGTGAAATGGGTCCTTTTGTTGCGCTTTCATAAACGCGAGTGAATATTTTAAGTGTTACTCTGTAGCAAAAAATCTGGTTCCAGTTAGTCACCCAATTGCAAATTACCGTTTCTTTTGAGCTTAGTTTGTAATTAGCAAGCGCTCACGTAACTGTAGTTAGACGTACATATTATAGTCATTTTAAAAGTATGTTCATTAACCAGAGCCGTAAATATTATAGGAAAGTCAGCAAAGAGTTCGTAGTTTTGATGAAAGTTCGCAGGTAACTGAGCACGTTTCAATAGTTTATATTTATTTTTATACATATGCTATTTATTCATTTTTCAATGGTTTACTTTATACAGGAACCTAATCTACCTACATTGTTCGCACAATCTTCAAATGGCTACCTAAATTTATGTATTTTATTAAAGCTCATTTATTTATTATTGTAAATTGTAACAATATTATATGGTATGAAATATGTACATTTACATTGAAAAAATAGCCATATTAGAAGTAAGTGTAGGTAGTTAACTTTTGTAGGTTTATTCATCGGGTAAATTTATGAAAAATAAAATAAAACTTAGACAAAACGATATAAAAAATAATTCTCTAAGAAATGTGTAAATTTCTGTAACGGTAAATTACTACTTAATTAACACAACACTATCTCAGATCATTCGATATCATTCATGTTGCTACTAAAATAAATAATAACAATTAAATATTGTTATTTGCTCAAACGACACTTCAAGCTTGATATTACTTACGTTATTTAATATATAGGTGATAATAACGTGTTACATGCAATTCGATAAATATCGCGTGTTAAATCGATATAATATTTTTATAGTTACATTTTTACCCAATCATAACAATAGTTATTTTTCTATTCACATTTTGTGTACCTAATACCTACTATGCGTCCCATGATATTTATTTTATCATTTTAATGCTAGTAGGTACATTGCAGATTGAGGATATGAAAATAAATATTATGTTTAAATAGCTCATTTGAATTTACCTTCCTGTATTAAAATAGAGACATAACATAACTCTCATTAGTCTCATTTGGGATTAGGTAAATAATGATGTATAAAAAAACATAGTATTAGGTAGGTATCTTTAATGTTATCATGCAGTGTTGCAACCTCGTTTCTATTCGATTAGCCACACAATGAAGAGGTCATTTAGATGGGAATTAGGTAACAGCATCTTAATAAAATAACTTTGCTGAAATGAGAAGACATCTCGGCAGGGGCTTGACCTACGTTAGCTATGTTTACGTAACAACGTTCTGGTCAAGTTACCTTTATTTTTGTTTTCTTTTCCGACCGATAAATTGACCAAGCAAAAACTCGTTATCACACGACGATGGTTAATCAGATAGCTAAGTCCTACTGAAAGGGAAAAAATAATTTAAATCTGTAGAAGTTGTACAACTAGGTCCCTAGGACGCCACAGATTTAGAAAATCGGGTCTATATAGTCTTATTATAAAATGCACGGTTTAATAGATTTTTTTAACCGACTTCAAACGAGGAGGTTCTTGATTCGACTGAATGTGTGTATGGTACTTGATATCTCCGAGAACCGTGAACCGATTTTCAATTTTTTTTATAACACTCCAAGTCGGGGTCTGATGATGGAATAATCTTTTATTATTATTACCTATGTATATCCTTTTGACGAGACCCCAAAACAGTCCAGCAGACGTACGTAACATTTAGCGGTTTATAAAAAGTAATTTATTTTGCAAGCACTTCCTTTCACGATGCAGTAATGATCGTGGTCATTGTCACCGCGGACAGACAGACTGACCTAATCACTTGCGGGATTTCTCAAAAATACGTAACTTCAAATACCTACAGTAGGTACCTACCGTCCAACACTTCGCAGCAACTAGCAACCAAAGTAATAGCAAAATCGTTCGTACGTAACCTATATAATTATATGTTTAGTAGAGTGTACCGAACTATTCTAGCACAAAGTAGTAGACGCTGACTACTTTACGTCATTTAGGTCATAAAAACATTTCTACACAATTTCAGAACACTTGTCATTTGTTACACAGTTACTTTCGCCCCGTTAATTAGCAACGTAGGTAGTAAATTCAAGCTTTTATTTGTTAGATTTACTTACAGGTACGGATAACTTTCCGTTTAATATATTTAATTTTGCACGCAATTTCCTACAGTAATACGTTTTTTTAGGTAGCCATAAACTATTTACCTATTAATATTATTTTTATTGTATTTAAATCATTTTGATAGATATTGGCTGTAATAACTATACTAAATAGAACCAATAGATACTTATCCACAGTCTACATGGAAATTAGTAAATGTTAGTATTATGTATTTTACTAACTCAGGCTGGTACCTATTGCTTAATTCCTTCTTGTCTTACCAATAAAATAATTTTAAAAGAAATTAATTAATATTTTCATTAGAATATGTTTATAAGAATATAGGTAGATTGTAAGCTTTTGTGTGTCGTTATTGGTAATACACCATAATATTATTATGGTATGTATGTTATTTATACCTAACATACAAATAACATTATTACGCAAAAAGAACACACCCGCTAAATATTAGGACATAAAATTCGAAGCTCAGGTGACTGGAGATAATGTAAAATACAAAGCGTAGTTACATACATACATACGGTACATACCGTACATAGACAATCGCTTCAGGACACCTTGTATTCTATTTATTCTTTAAGCATTTTTAAAGTCTATTTGAAATCAGTGTGTTTACAATATTTTCTATGAAAAATTATACTCGACCCGTTTCTTTGGCCGAGAGTGTAAATGTATACCTTGGTACCTACCTAAAACACGGAAATAACAACAGCATACGACTATATAGTAATTTAAGGCAATTCCGATATCCATCGGCCCGAACCGGACACGTCTCAATAATTGAAACTAGCTACTGTCATTTCCAAAAAGATGATTGCTATGCACTCTTTCATAACGGCATTGAAAGCAATGATTGACACGCTATTATGCTATGGAATGTTATCATGATTCTGACAGTATGAGATAAAATGTATGAACCATTTCAATATGGGATATTAAAGTTCGCGTGTATAAATGCTTAATATTTTAATTAAAGCGTTCCGTAGTTCCTATACGCCCCGGGGAGGTTAGGAAGTAAACTTTTTATTATAGCTGAGCATGATTAAATTTTCCGTGTGTTTGTGTTAAACCGTTATTTGCCGGACCAGTAGATTAGTAGCTCTTACTCGTTGCACTCATAAACTTCGTAATGAACTGTGTAATGTGTTGGAAATGTGGACGATGGAGTTGAGAATGTGGTAGAAGTGTATGTGGATAGTTGTGATGAGGATGGAAAAAGCAGTGATGTTGGAGAAGGAGGCGCCAGTCAAAGGCATCGTGGCGCAAGTGGTCACCATATTCAATGGTCAAGCGCAGAGGTACGTAGTATTTTTATCACGATTTATTTATTATATAACATGTTCCGTTTATAGTTGTTATACATTTTTGGGCCAATTATTGTTAGTTTAATTTGGATTTAGGTATGTATTTTTATATTCTAAGCGGATACTGGTAAATTGTATTGACCAAGAATTGGTACGGATGTGTGTGTAAATTGAAATATTATGAATTTATGACACACACTAACTTTTACTTTATAAGTAAATTGGCAATTTCAACACTAACAAATTTTAAATTTAGGAAAAAAATACCTGTCTCCGTACTCTGACTTGTTGTTGATTGTGCAAGAAAGTACAATCAACATTATTATATAAATATATAGTAAAGGTTGTGTATCTTACCTTGTAATAAAGTAAAAATAACATTGATCCAATTATATTAAAATATATATTATACACAAATCTATATTCAATAAATTGCAATAAATGTATTTCGGGCAAATAAAATAATTTTAGTGAAATAACAGTTGAAGTAGGTACCTATGTAGGTAAAATAGTTACTGACGGCTACAATATCAATACGCAATGCGCATAGCTACACAATATCAATGCAATTAGAATTAGATATGTATATGTATATTTTCAGGTTTAGAATGCAATGTAAAATCAAAGCAACTGTAATTTAATTAAACTCTAACATTATTATTTTATAGTTCACTTTTAGATTGAAAAAGTATAATGTTGGTCACCACAATATGAGTAATAAGAGAATTATTATTTCTAGCGATTATTTATTTATTTGTCGCTGCCAGTGCTACCAGTAATTCTTCCTTTCAATTTATTTTCTTAAGAATGTAGTTCATCTGCAAAAGCTGTTTCAGAATTGGGCACTAATTTATTTTTAAGTGGCACATGTCGATGGTAGTAACATTAAGAAACGAGTAAACCACAGAATTAAATATCGCTTTACGACATCGTAACGTTTTCGAAAACGGGATGGACTTTCACCGAAAAAACGTGAAATGTAGGTATAATACCCGAAATCTGTGTAGGTATTAAAGTAACTTGTTCTGCTTAATTTTATATCAAATGTTATATCAATAAAGATAGAGCACTTAAAAGGTAGGTAGGACAGATGCGTAATACATTGAAAGAGTTGCTTGTTAACTGATGAAAATAAAACTTAAATCAACAAACTGTCTCGTTACATCGCCGGTTTGAAATATATTTCTATAACAACATATAAAATAATATATATGTCATCTATATGCTTCTACATATCCAAACACATACATATAGGTACCTACCCTTATGTGTCATAAAAAAATGTACAAAAGGCACGTACGCAAACCACTCGCAAGGGATACCACTTCTAAAAGCGTGACTATTCTCAGAAAGGCCCAGCGAACGATGGCCACAGCCTAACAGTAGCAATATCATGAGTCGACTGTGGCAGCCCATTCTAACACGCCTAATAGGGATTATGACTAGTTAAAATAAATTATTTAACATTATGCACGACATAATACCTACACGAAGAAATTATTATTAAGATGTGGATACCAGTAATTTTTGTACAGAACTTCTATTTAATAAATTGAAAAGAACTTAAAAGAGTAGGTCATTTGGCAGTACCCAAACGTGACGTCGCTTTTGAGTATTTCATATAAAAGTCCATATTGGTGATCGTTTTGACAGTTCGAAAAAGATGCTGATTTGACTTGCCAGTCATGTACGAGTATTAGCCGTGCTCGTAGCGTAGGTATCATAAGTTGGCAAGTATTGGTTAGGTTATGTAGTTAGGTTTTACTTGATACGTAAAACAGTAGCCGTAACATGACTTTGCAAACTAGTATCGGTAACTCTCTAACTCATGGTACGGCTACTGGCTTTCCCTTCACTCTCGCCCCAATAAATAAGTGCGAGCGTGATAGAATGCTTAAGTATCGAGTAAATCCTAAAGTAGGTAAACAATTCTTGAATAGTCATGGTGCGGCTACTATTTACAACTGTGTCTTTTCTTACCATGAGCTGACCGCGTAAGGATACTAAGGATTCGTTTGAAGTGACTTTCATCCCGTTAGTTAGTTACGTGTTAATAAGCTCACACTGCCAACTCATGGTACCCTCCAGTATGTCTCGGAGTCCTAAAGACACTGGTTCAACGATGGTACCCTCTGAAGGTCTACCTCGAACCAAGACCGACGTGATTGCCTCTCTCGCACTCCGTCAACGTACCTAAGTGAGACTAGGAGACAACACGTCGATTATGGTTCGCTTCGCGGTAAGCTCTCTGTGGCTCGGAATCGGAATACAGCCCCAGCAGCCATTTTTTTATAGTTATCTAAAGCAGAATGCGAACGCACAAAGCGACCGTTATTAATTGGGATTGGCCGGATGCTCCGAATGTTGCTTTGTATTTGTAAAACAGGAATTATTATATAAACATTTCGGTATTTTGTCTGATAGGTACATAACGTATGGTGTAATGACAGATAATTATGTAATTGTAATACTTAATCATTACATAATATTCGGGTTTAATCAGCCGATACTTATAGTTATAGCTCCACACTGTGAATTGAGTGTGAAGATGTTGTTACGGCTAATAGAATGTAGGTACACGTTATGTTACCTAAAAATAACGTAATAAAGGATATTTATGAACATCAAATTTTAACAGTATCTATCAATAAGTATTAATTGAGACTTTATCAAACTGTACATTTACGAGTATTTGAGAAGACACAGACAGATTAATATTTAGGTACCTACCTGCATATAAGTACACAAAAAAATGCCCATTTAACAACCAGTGCCAACTCGAATAGGCCTCCCAGTAATCAGGGCACTTGGAGATCTATTAATATTAAGTAATAATTAGTTTAGTTATACAAAATAGTGTAGATAGTTATAAAAAGAAATCAGTTACGTTTTCATTTTTAACCCGAACTGTGCCTTCACAGGGGTACTTACTCCACGTACTTTTGACATTAAATGAACGCGAGTACTCAAAAACTTTTTTGAAAGCACAACAACCCATTAATTATTTTTAACCGAAACCTATACCGGCACTTACCCGACTGTAAATCATGCCAGCAGACTGGAATTAAAGGCCTCTTAAGTCTTATCGGAGATTACACTGCACCGCAGCATTCCTGGCAGGGTACTTAATCTATTACCGTGGTTTCGTGCCTGCCCGAGTAGAGTTTTTGAGTGTAGATATCAAAACATTTCATATGTGTAGATTAGATACTCGAAGGAGCTTAATTATAATGTAAGGCCAATTTTGACGCAGTATTCCTATCTATAATCAATTAGTACAGTGGTTGTTACCACTGTACTAATTAGGTAAAATATAGAGGTACAGATACATGCAAAGTGCCAAATATATGTATGTTTACACAAACCTAGCACTACCTATTACCATAAAGTCGTGTAATATTCTTGCACTTTGCACGCATCTATATTTTCCTTGACTGTAGATACCTATTAAAAGCTTAATCGCTCAAATTAGTTGGATGGTTAATAATTATTTTTCTAACATGTAATATTTACTGATGAGGCCTTTGCCCAGCAGTGGGACACTATAGGCTCACAATAGCAATAGCAATATTTATTTAAAGAAAATGGGGACCAAGCTTATGCTGGTTGTTACGAGGCAACGCGTTCGGCGCAATATGTGAATAGCAATTGTGGTCAGGCTAGGTGTAATAAAACTAATAAATTATTGATAAATGCTCGAATAACTATGACCCTAATTAGTAATTATGTTGCGTCTAATGGATTTGAGCTTTCGGGCTTTTCATTACACGTAGATATCTGCTCTAAACTAAATATAGACAACCGCCATTCTCAGCTTATGTTTAAGTATGGGTGGTCTGTTGCACTTCAACCGTAGGGACTAAGGCCTTATTCTTACGATACCTACCCATAAGAAGAGTTAATTAATGATCACCACGCGCCCAAATACCTACGAGTATGTACACATTATTGTCTATTCATTAAAAAAATTATATCATCTGAGTAGATGATGTGGATTTGGGTTCCCTGCTGGTGAGTCCTATAATTAGTTGAAGATACTTAAGCGATTTTGATGGTAATGTGTATCACATGCGCTGCGCTCATGCAAACAAATTCCTTTATATTATGGATCAATAATTTCAACAGTAGCACAAGCAGCCTTATTAGGTATAGCCTTGATTTCTAAATGGGTGACATCCAAGCGTGGTCGTAGGTCGGTATGCATTGGCTACATTGACCAAATAGTCGGTAAATAATAGCAACAGATAACTCGATTTCATCATTGTTTCCCAACATCCTTTACAAAGCCCTCAGATTCGGCATTGTTTTATTAAGGTCAAATAAAAGCTAGTGCGCTATTTGTAGAATGATTTGTAAGGTACCTTCTTACACCATGGTAAGTTCATAATAATTATATACCTACCGTAGGCGTTTTCACCATTTTGAACTAGGTGACATTAATGTATAGGTAGCCTATGCAAAAATACGACTTAAATAACTTTTTTAGATGTACGCGAAGAACGGCGTCACGTACCCGTCATTCTCGTGCAATGCACCAGTAGTATACAGTGTGGAAATTAAACTCAGGCCCTGGAGGAAAACTACTTTAAATCCTTAAGCTAGCTTATTTTACTTAAAGGAGACAATCCTTTATTTTTGAAAAGAAACAAATCTGCATTAAACGATTTTTTAAACTCGCTTGCTTCGCCCGGGACTCGAACCAACTAAATAAGAAAAAAATAATCACTCTCTATTTTATTATACAAATCGGTGGTATTTATTAATATTCAGGATAAAGTTTCTCTAACGAACATTTGGTCTTAAAATTAAAAATAATCGTTAAATCTAACATCAACTTTAATTTACTACCAATTTTGTAACACCTAAAATAATATACCTATCTGATAAATTAATATGATAATTAAAAAAATATTTTAGTGCACATTTGTTTCTTTTCAAAAATGTTTCCTGTAAGTAAAGTGAGCTAGCTTAAGGATTTAAAGTAGTTTTCCTCCAGGGCCTGAGTTTCATTTCCACTCTGTATACAAGTAAGTACTTAGAAGTACTGCTTCTGAAATATTAATTTATTTAAAAATAAATCCTGAAGGTCTCATTCTGCTACCAAAAGTCTCACTAGAAATGGCAGTGGGAATGCAGTTATTTTTAGGCCAGCCTGTATCGTGCATATGACTCATCAAAAATACGGAGATTCATAATATATCATACCTATCAGCATAACCACGCGTCTAGTAAAGTAACGTTCTGTAGCCGTACCACAGAATTAGATTTGGATAGAAGAAACAAGTTCATTCATTTGTATGGCGACCGAGCGTGTCTGATTTTGTACTGAAGTTGTTACTTGCCTATGATTTTAAATATGTTGAGGCCCTTGAGTATTCATATTTTTTTGTGTTGTTGCAATTAATATTACTTAAGGAGGCATTATTAATGTTTTTGTTCACTTCAACTTACAAAATTTGACGCCCGAAAGCTGAAAGCTGCGATTAAAGACGGACACGGTGTTTCTATGCGATTTTGTTACGCGTTTTTTTTATTCATTACCATCACCACTTTATTTACCGTTTTATAAAAGCAAACGAGACTATTATGCCAGAATAGCAGACAAACATGCGTCTGCTACAAGATAATCGAAAATGGCTCCACTATTTATACGCAGTTCGTCAATAATTTGGGAATGGTAATGACTTGATTGTTGCGACTGAATAATCGCATAGAACTACCCGACAACTCAGTGGATTTCACTGAGTTTATTTGACACGCTAAGTAGATACGTTTGCTTGATCTATGGAAAACATGACATCTGTGAGCCGTACCATGATTATTAACGCGCGTTTATTTTCTATCCGGCTCGCTCGCGCCAATACGCAAGGGTGAGCGGGATAGACAGAAAGTAAACTCGCGTAATAACTTAGCGGAATCTCATGGTAGGGCCACTGTTCTGTAAAAATGAGAACAACGTCGGTCCATTAACGAGTAAGTTAGACTCGTAATTTAGGGGTCCATTATGCGATCATTAACACAAAACTTTCTTTGCAAGTACGTGATGCTTTTAAAGGTATCTTTAGACTATACCTATACCTACCGTTTTAAAGTAATTAGCAAGAACGTATTCATCATCATCATCATCATTTCAGCCGAAAGACGTCCACTGCTGAACATAGGCCTCCCCCAAAGATTGCCATAGATTCTTACCATAGATTCATACCATCCCCCAAGAACGTATTATTGGTGCCATATTAGATTCTTATTTTTCTTGCTATAACAGGTACCTAGGTACTTAGTTATTAATTAGTACTACAGTAGTCCTATAACTACGCAGTTCTATTACTATTATATTCTTTTGTGTTGTTTTATTTCACGGCTTTATGTCAGTTCAACGCCTTAATATCTACTTGTATAGGGTAAAATGTCAATAATTGACATTTAACTTGACCTTTACGAGCCGATGTTATTGCTATTCCTGGACTTAACTATCCTTTCCTATCAAACGATTTTTATTTCGATATGTTTCTCTCCTTATTATTTTTCTATAATTAATATACTGCCTACTTACAAACTTTTAAAGATGTGATTATTAAATGCAAGCTAAGTAGGTATACTATTTGTCAGTAGAATCCAAAAAAATGTAATCAAACCTATAAACTTTCATAATTCCATAATCACTCACTTTTAGAACACTATCTTGGTTTTATTACCAACCTTAGACCTTGAGTTACATACATTATTAGATAAAATTATTGGCATTTATTAGTATTTACGTGAAAATATATCTTCGAACGTGTTTCATGATTCACGATAACAGTTGGGTACTTTGTGATGATAATATATGTGTAAAAGACGTCAAATATTATGGAATGTCAGCCATAATTGTTTCAATTTTTCTTTGGATTATACTGACGAATGATATAAGTGTTTTCACGCTTAACTAATGAATATTTTCAGAGGTACGTAAAGTCCGGGAAACGACATAGAATTATTTTATCCCTAGGAAGCATATAGGTCCCCGAAATAGCGGTAACTGAATTCTAGGCGGACGAAGTTAGGCCCGTTGGTAACAGCAAGTAAATCGTATTTCAAAAAGAACGTATTGCGAGATTTAGAAAAAAACCCTTTCATTTTATTCTGCTGACTGCGGTTTATCGCAACATTTGATAGAATAATTTAGTTAGGCGCTGACTCGCTGCGCATTTGGTACTTGCATTATCTACATCTAACATAGTCTATGTATTTTAATAGCAGCAGGGATTTTAAACGACCTAGGGGTAAGCGGAGAGTTGCGTTTAATAGTAGTTTATAAAACTTACTAAAAGCTACCCTCATTTTCCAGTTCTCTCTTCATGGCCGTTCCTTTGTAGGTATTACGTAAATCCGTTTTGTTAGGGTTCCGTAGCCAAAATGGCAAAAACGGAACCCTTATAGATTCGTCATGTCCGTCTGTCCGTCTGTCCGTCTGTCCGTCTGTCACAGCTGATTTACTCGGAAACTATAAATGCTACAGTAACGAAATTTGGCAAGAATATGTGTTTTATGAACCGCTACAGGATTATGATACTAAATTGTAAAAAAAAACCATTGGGGTGGGGGCCCTCCATACATGTAACTGAGGCATGGAAATTTTTTTTTAGTTGTATATAAGCGTGTGGGGTATTAATAGAAAGGTCTTTGAAAATGATATGAAGGTTTGCGCATCTAATTTTTATTTAAGCAAATCGTTTTCGAGATATTAGCTCTCAAAGTCTGAAAAATGTGTCCCCCCCCCCCCTCTATTTTTTGAACTACGCAATATAAAATTCTAAAAAAAGTATATGTTATGCACATTAATAAACTCTATCAACGATTTTTAGTTTGATCAAATTATCTCTTATAGTTTTTGAGGTAGGTTGATTTAACTGTATTTTTTAATAATAAATTGATAATGGTACGGAACCCTTTGCGCGCGAGTCCGACTCGCACTTGGCCAGTTTTTAAATTTAGGTAGATACAACATTAAAAAATAGTCTTTATTTAATATTTTCAATTTAGTGTAATTTCAGTGCACATGTACTTTTTGTTGACTATGTAATTAGTTCGTGTTACGCATGGGCATTTCTTTCCTATTGATTTTGTTAGAATTTTAACCTCTGATTACGTAGGCATAGTAACGGTTACCTATTATCTGGTGGTGTCCCGAAATGAGTTTTTTGAGCAACCGTCGCGGTTGGATGCACCTCACTGGCCTTCTCTTCCCATAGCTTAATCGAGCAATCGGCAATGGAAACCAGAATAAGTGTGACCCACCGTTATTCCCATTTAGAATGGAACTCGTGTCACTGAGGCGAATGTTTGATTGTTTGATTGAAGTTAGGAATAATTTAGCTTTGGGTGTGTGTCATGACAGGCGGATTCGTCAGCATCCAAGATCATTGCTGGGCATATTGTCTCGAGTTGAATTATGCACACTCAGTCCATCAAGTCAGAGCCCCACAGCTATTTAAATGCAAATAACGTTCTGCAAATTAAATATATCTAAGATACGAGTAGACTACTGCAAGGCTAGGATAAAAAACGCGGCGGAAAAAACTAGTGTCGTAGTGTTCTAATAAGAGTAATAAACATTAGAACATTAGAAATTTGTGACGGTTCTTTGAAAAATCATAGTCACATGATATTCTCTAGTACTTTCATGACAAAAATGGGCATAAAAAATTGGATCATATCTTAAAAAGTTTGTACACATTAGCGGTAACTACGTGAGTTACCGATATCCTATTTTGCTACCACTCTTTTATTCATTCTTTTAGAGATTCGTTGCTTAATGTTTACAATTAAGTACCTATAGTTTTAGATTACACGATGCACAGGTTCTTACGTTTTCAAATAAATATTCAGAGAAATCAATGACAAACGAGTTCTAATTGTCCTGTTTCGATACTATGTTTTTTCATATGAAAACTAGTTAGGTACGAAATAGGAAACTGAAATCGCGATAATCATTGATATCGTAATTGTGTATACCTACAAACTTTTAGAGAATAACTCATTTAGGTTCTTTCTAACCTCTGTAAGCACTAGATTTGATGAGGTAGGTAGGCGGTTTCTTGTGTATTGTGAATGAACCGTAATGCCTACGTAAACCTTGAGTCACCTCCGCAAAATAAATCAGCTGTGCGAGGGGATGGATATCGAGCGGTGCGGCGCATGCGCCCTGCACCAGACTAGCTACATATGGCCCGGCGTTTCGCACCAAACAAACAAACGATCCAGACAGTGACACTGACCCACACCGATCGCATCGTTCCACTTTTTGCACTACCGACAAATTGAATACGCTCGAAGTGCAAACAAAATGTGACGGATGGGAGTTCTAAGTGGATGTGGAAGTGTTGTAGTGAAAGAGAATTTGGATAGCAACGGCATAAAACAAACAAAAATCACGTGCAAAAGAAAGTGTTGTGGAACCAGTGCGGGCAGCGAGCGTGACGCCGTGCAACGCGGCATTATTGTCGCTCGCTGTGTTCTCCCTTTCAGACACCTGCCTGACATTCGTCATGGCACTGTTACTAAACTAACTTGACAGTTGGACGCTTTAGACTCGCAATGACTCGGTTCCGATAACGAAGAATCATGGAGCGTAATCGGGTTGATTGCAAACAGAGTGTAAAAAGAAAACTGCGTTGATTGTGATCCGTTCGGCCTGAATGGATAGGGTCGTCGCCACGAGATCTGATTTTTCCGGGCGAGCTGCGTCGGCGGTGGCAAGCGCGATAGCGCTCGCGCGCGGTCTTCAGTCGGCCGCGTGCGTGCGCCGCGTGAAAGTCTCCGAAGCATGCGTCCGGCTGCGTCGCCCGCGGGCCCCGCGGCGCCCGCGCCGAGTGCTCGGCGTCAGAAGACCGACCTGCACGTGGCTGCGCCCAGCACCGCTCGCTCATGCAGCCCGGCGCCCAGCCTACGCAGCCAGCGCGCCAAGCAATACAGGTCCATAACCCATACGTCACGGTTCAGTGCATTTAGTGCTATTTTGTGCCATATTGCTCGATTGATTTGTAATAACAAACAGAATCTTTCAAACCGTATCTGTGGCTAGCGTGTATTATCTGATATCAATAGTGTCTACGAGTACCTATATCGCTGATAACCAATGTTTTCACAACTGTTTGTGGCAGCTCAATGTTAATGCTTTCTTGATTTTCGTTTAAACGTTGGTTCATAAATTAAATTCGTTTGAAAAGAACAAAGAATCAGACTCAATTGTATCATACGCAAATCATATGTTAACTATTGTTTCGTTTCGTTTTGTGTGCACAGAAAGGCCAAAAACCGACTCGGCCAAACTAATGCAAGGCCAAACGAGAGGCAAACGTGTGCAACTTAGATTCACTCTATCCGTTTTCGTCATTTAAAATTAACTATACCGAAATATTGATCAAGGCTTTTCCTGATAGTAATCCTAAGTAATGTAATAATAGTTCTTAATACAACGTCTCAATTGGATTACAGCGAAGTAGCCAACGAGGTAAATGTTATAAGAGCGTATAAGAAAACTGTGCCAGTTAACCGCAAAATAGGTAAATGTTCAGTTAGGTTTTCATTTCATTTGTCAATGTTATTTGCATGATTCAATAAGATTTATTGTTCCATTGTCTGAGTGTTTAGTTTCCCTTAAACCATTGGTCAATGTTTTCGTAACCGGATGTTTACCTGTAGGTTTTCCAACAGCTGTCGATACGTGCATTTGTTTTGCCAATACTCCCTAGTCGCTCTGTAAACATAATTGTGTCAATTCTCTGCATTCCTTTGTATAGGTGCGTTCTACTAACTGCGATATCAATTGACATATCTGACGCGTTTATTCCGTTAGGTATTTAGGTGCAAAATGACGGCAGAACATTGTCATTCACTTAAGAATAAAGGCAGAATAGGTACGTACCTATATAAATTTTTGTCCTTTTACGTATTTCATAGAATATACCTAAACGTACTCTGGCAACTGCTCCTATTTACAGCAAATCTGCGACTAAGGGCCTGCGGCCCTACCGCGAAAAACGAATTTCGTAAATTTCGAGGATTTGCCTCTCTCACTCTAATGACGCTTTCGTTTGAGTGACAGAGAAAAATCTTCGAAACTTACGAATTTCGATTTTCGCGATAGTAGGCCCGTTTCACAATGCCCGGAAAAAATTATCCGTCAGGTAAAATAAACACTATTGTTTTCCAAAGGCATTATAAATGAAAAGGACACATTTGGTAGCGTATTTATATCTGACAGATATATTTTATTCGCGGATGGTGAAGCAGGCCTAAGGTTAAATATGTTTATTGTTTACTCTTAGTAAGTAATTATAAGCCGATTAACTGTATTCGTAACTTGAAGTGGAAAGTATAACTTCCCTCACAATCGGCGTGAAAAGTAGAGTAAGTACTTCTTCTACTTTAGGCTCTTGACATACTTATGTACAATCTACCATTTTCCATCAGCCTTATGCGGCCCTTTTCACCAGACCAACTTTTCGCGGAAAAGTCACTTCGGAATTAATCCGAGAAAGTTTTTCCGCTGGGCAGAGTTGGTGTCTATCTTGTAAAAGTTTTTCATCGAATTGCTTTACCATGTCATGGGTTTAGCCTTATGTTTCTAGCCACTAAGTGACTCTTTTTAATAAAAAGTCTCACTTTGCTGCTTACTAAAAAGACGCTTAAGCTGATAATATGTATAAAGATTCAAGCAAATTCCGTCCTTATTTATTGTAAGCGTTGAAGTGCAACCTTTTTCTAAAATGGTTCATCAGGTCGCCTACGTTAATTAATACGTCGACTTACCTATAGACGTGACTTGCCTAAACCTAGAACGCAATCAGACTGAACTACCTACTGGAGGTACCTACTTAACGTCTACCTAATGTTTGTAAAACATCAATGGCTTGAAATGAAAAAAAGGCCCTGCTGGAACAGACTGAAGCTTCACCGGAACCGATACAAACGCTTTGTACCTCGTGTGTTCATAAGTTTTGAGACGAATTTCAAACCTCAAATTTAAAATAAAAACGTGCTGGCAGCTTGTCGTGGCTGTTTCAGGATTTGAAATTGGAACGTTTTAATTAAGAATATATATCTTTTTTCTTTTTATTGTCATTGTTTGTCAAAATGGCGGCTAAGAAACAACTTCGGTGTACTGTAGTTTCGTTGTATGAGGCGGGAAAAAAACCAATGGAAATTTTTAACGAATTAAAAAATATTGGAGCTAGCCGCAATTTTGTATACTATACTATAAAGCGGTATAAGGAGACCCAATAGATTGATGATCGTCCAAGAACTGGCCGCCCGCGTTCTGTTAGGACCCCTGCGAACATAAAGATTATCAAAGAACGAATTCGTCGAAATCCGTGCCGCACCCAGAAGAAAATGGCTCTACAGACGGGAATTTCACGTATATCGGTAAATAGAATACTTAAATATGATCTTAAATTAAAAGCGTATAGTAAGAGAAAAGTGCATTATCTAAATGATCGTCTACGGAAAATGCGACTCAAACGTTGTCGGACCCTACTTAGGCGACACGACCCTACAAAAATATTGTTCACGGATGAGAAGATATTTACTGTCGAAGAAAAATTTAACAGGCAGAATGATAAAATCTACGCCAAAAGCTCAAAGGAGATTCCGTCTAACGTGCGAAATGTCCAACGCACACATCATCCGGCTAGCGTCATGGTATGGTGGGGAGTTTCATATGAAGGCGTTACGAAATTACATTTCTGCCAACAGGGGGTCAAAGTTAAAGCACAAAATTATCAGAGTGACATTCTCAAGAACGTTGTAAAACCCCTATCTACCACTCTATTCGCTGGAAAGGACTGGATTTTCCAACAAGATTCAGCACCATCGCATAAAGCGAAATCTACACAAAAGTGGCTAAACGAAAATTTGCCTGGGTTTATTAGTACTGAGGAATGGCCTTCTTCAAGCCCAGACTTAAATCCTTTAGATTACTCTTTGTGGACGGAATTAGAGCTAAGGGCATGCCGAAAGCCGCATCCAAACCTTCAGGCCCTGAAGCGAGCCTTAGTGAGAGAAGCGAAGCGTATTCCTATTGAAAAAGTACGTGAAGCTATTGATGAGTGGAAACCGCGTTTAAGAGCCTGTATAAAAAATAAGGGTGGACATTTCGAGTAAATTATATTTTTATTTTACTGAGACATTGTCTTTCATTAACCCTATAACTGTGTCATAAAAATAAATTATCTTATCTAATTATAATTCGAGTATTCATTTCGTCTCAAAACTTATGAACACACGAGGTAGTTAAATTTAATTACTATACTCGATATAATGCGTTTACATAGTCTAATTTCATGAGTAATCATCTCATGAAATTAAGACTCTTCATGAGTAAGCAAATTGATTTTCTTTTGTTTCAAGTTCAAAGGTGACTTTTAGCGGTTGACCCAGTGTAATCCGTTTAAAATATGTCTAAAAGAAACCTAATCGCGAAACATTTTATCGGCTTCTAAATATAGATTGAGGCGTGTTAGGCTGCAGGTGACATAGGTACTACAGGGTGTCGCCCTATTTTCGCTAATTAATTTGACAGGGCGCGTCGCCTCCACCCGTGACTTATTAAATGGAATTGATAATCTGTTTCAGGTGCTAATTAAGTTATTTTTGATAACAGATATTGCTTGAATTAAAGAGAAAATATGTTATCCATGAATTTAACTCTTTGAATGTCAGCTAAAGAATAATAATAATAATGCCAAAAACCTCCACAACCACGAGGTGTACAATCTTAGAAACTATTTTCTTAACAATGAGTGCGGGATGCATCGTGATGTGGTGGCAGTAGACCGGAACTTCACGCCGCTCTCCTTCGCAAAAGAGAACTGGCGCAGACCTGTGGTACTAAGCACCGACGACCGCAAGGCGGTATGGAAGAGCAAGGAGCTACACGGGCGGTTCTACAAGTCCCTCACGGGACCTGACGTAGATCTGCTCGCGTCGGTGAACTGG
The DNA here is from genome assembly GCA_025490895.1 of Thaumatotibia leucotreta. Lineage (NCBI taxonomy): Eukaryota > Metazoa > Arthropoda > Insecta > Lepidoptera > Tortricidae > Thaumatotibia > Thaumatotibia leucotreta. Next base: position 55,402 of record JALPQI010001861.1, read on the forward strand.
CTACGATTCGGGGACCTCTTCGGAGAAACCGAGGGTTTTGCCTGTGCAATTGCTGACGAGGTTATCATGACGAATAACTACCGGAAGTATATCCTGAAGGACGGTACGGTCGACATTTGTCGGGCATGCCGCCGTCCCGGTGAGTCACTCAGGCATATTATTTCCGGTTGTTCTCAGATTGCTAACACCGAGTACTTGCACAGACATAACCTCGTAGCCAGTATTATACACCAGCAGCTTGCTCTTCAATACGGCCTTGTGGACGTCGAAGTGCCATACTATAAGTACACAACTGCACCAGTTCTCGAAAATGGTCGTGCCACGCTCTATTGGGATCGACCTATCATCACGGACAGGACTATTGTTGCCAATAAGCCTGATATCGTGCTGGTAGATCGATCGCAGCGCCGGGCTGTGCTCGTCGACGTCACCATCCCCCATGATGAGAATCTCGTGAAGGCCGAAAAGAACAAGTCCAGTAAGTACCTAGACTTGGCCCACGAGATAACCGCCATGTGGGATGTTGAATCGACGATCATAGTCCCGATAGTCGTTACAGCGAACGGTTTAATAGCGAAGAGTCTCGACCAACACCTTAAGAGTCTCTCGCTAGATGGCTGGATCAAGGGTCGGATACAGAAGGCGGTAGTCCTGGACACGGCGCGGATAGTCCGTCGGTTCCTCTCTCTGCGACCTTAACCACCGGCAGCTTGGGCCCGCCCCGTTGCCGGCGGCACACTAGGTTAGGTTTTTTATAAAGTGTTTATATTTTGTATTGTTTTTGTATGTTGTATTGTATTTTACTTTTATAGACATTTTTATAACAAACCTAACTTGAGAAAAGAAATAAATAAAGGAAATAATAATAATAATAAATAAAGTTGATGCAGCTTTAAGATCCTTTCTCGGCGCGTGTATGGGGCAGTGGACCACAGTCCTTCGTCAACCAGGAGGCGGAGGTGACCCCTCTGGCCCGCAGGACTTCATAAGGATCGAGCGAGGCATATTCCAGGGTGACAGTCTGAGTCCCTTATGGTTCTGCCTAGCTCTGAATCCCCTCAGCACCCTGCTGAAGGATTCAGGACTAGGTTGTCGGCTTCGGAGAGAGGGTGAAGTCATTTCTCACCTTCTGTACATGGATGATCTCAAATTATTTGCGCCAAATAGCCAAGACTTGTTGGAGCTACTGCGAACCACAGAAGTTTTCAGTAGTGCCATCAATATGGAGTTTGGTGTCGATAAGTGTGCGGTTATGCATGTGCAGCGGGGGAAAGTAGTAAATTCAACAAATTTACAGCTTTCTGAGACAATGTCGTTCAGATCTATCTCGGAAGCAGAAACCTATAAATACCTTGGTATGTCACAGTCTCTGGGTATTGAAGATATGGGAATTAGACAGGCGGTGAAGGAGCGCTTTTTCAGCCGGCTCACAAAAGTACTTAACAGTCTTTTGTCAGGAGGCAACAAAGTGCGCGCCTTCAACGCCTGGGTAATGCCCATACTCACATACTCCTTTGGCATACTAAGGTGGACTCAGACCGAGCTGGACGCCCTGGATCGAAGGGTCCGTACACTGCTTACCACACATCGAATGCTACACCCGCGCTCATCAGTTATGAGATTGTACATCCCGCGGAGGTGTGGGGGCCGCGGCTTCCTAAATGCCAAAAACCTCCACAACCACGAGGTGTACAATCTCAGAAACTATTTTCTTAACAATGAGTGCGGGATGCATCGTGACGTGGTGGCAGTAGACCGGAACCTCACGCCGCTCTCCTTGGCAAAAGAGAACTGGCGCAGACCTGTGGTACTAAGCACCGAGGACCGCAAGGCGGTATGGAAGAGCAAGGAGCTACACGGGCGGTTCTACAAGGCCCTCACGGGACCTGACGTGGATCTGCTCGCGTCGTTGAACTGGCTACGATTCGGGGACCTCTTCGGAGAAACCGAGGGTTTTGCCTGTGCAATTGCTGACGAGGTTATCATGACGAATAACTACCGGAAATATATCCTGAAGGACGGTACGGTCGACATTTGTCGGGCATGCCGCCGTCCCGGAGAGTCACTCAGGCATATTATTTCCGGTTGTTCTCAGATTGCTAACACCGAGTACTTGCACAGACATAACCTCGTAGCCAGTATTATACACCAGCAGCTTGCTCTTCGATACGGCCTTGTGGACGTCGAAGTGCCATACTATAAGTACACAACTGCACCAGTTCTCGAAAATGGTCGTGCCACGCTCTATTGGGATCGACCTATCATCACGGACAGGACTATTGTAGCCAATAAGCCTGATATCGTGCTGGTAGATCGATCGCAGCGCCGGGCTGTGCTCGTGGACGTCACCATCCCCCATGATGAGAATCTCGTGAAGGCCGAGAAGGACAAGTCCAGTAAGTACCTAGACTTGGCCCACGAGATAACCGCCATGTGGGATGTTGACTCGACGATCATAGTCCCGATAGTCGTTACAGCGAACGGTTTAATAGCGAAGAGTCTCGACCAACATCTTAAGAGTCTCTCGCTAGATGGCTGGATCAAGGGTCAGATGCAGAAGGCGGTAGTCCTGGACACGGCGCGGATAGTCCGTCGGTTCCTCTCTCTGCGACCTTAACCACCGGCAGCTTGGGCCCGCTCCGTTGCCGGCGGCACCCTAGGTTAGGTTTTTTATAAAGTGTTTATATTTTGTATTGTTTTTGTATGTTGTATTGTATTTTACTTTTATAGACATATTTATAAAACACCTAGCCTAAGAGAAAAGATCAATAAAGGAAATAATAAATAAATATCTTGGGACATCTTACACAAATCAACCTAGTCCCACGGTAAGCTCAATTAAGGCTTGTGTTGTGGGTACCAGGCGACGATATATATAATAGATAGATACATATAGATACTTAGATACATACATACACAGCCATGACCAAAGAACAAACATTTGTGATAAATAAATACACAAAGAATGCCCTCGCCGGGATTCGAACCCGGAACCTCCAGCTTTGTAGGCAGGGTCACTACCAACTAGGCTACAGAGGCTGACAAAGACTATCTACAAATTAGAGATTCTTAATGTGTCCGTCGCGAATCGCGACCTGCAATGCCTAAATCTGTAAGTAGTTAGGTACAGTAACGCCCCCAAATAGGACAGACGAAAATTCAGTCGAAGGAATTCGCCCTGCTAGCGGATAAGATAAGGATAATATTAGTCACTCATTTGTCAAGATACTGACATCTGCAACATATTTTGTTTCTAAAGGAAAAGCACTGAATGAATACTAGGCTTTATAAAACTTCCCTCAGATCCGACTTCAGATCTACCAGAAGGGTCATTTGCAGAAAAAGTCTACCTTTTAATGTCACGAAAATAAGTATGTAAATTGAGATTTTGCAGTTTAGTTACGCCCATACTAAAGGTATGAAAAATTCTGTAACAAATTTGAGATTTTTTTTATCAGTTTCGTTACATTTCGTTTCATACATTTTAGTATGGGAGTAACTAAACTGAGTAATCTCAATTTACATACTTATTTTCGTGACATTAGGGACAATTTTTTTTGTTTCATAACTGAAAAGTACGCACGATGCCGAGTAAAATGATGTATTACAGTCCATGATCGCAAAAAAAATTAAAAGGTACACTTTTTCTGCAAATGACCCAGAAACGATTTGGTCTCAAGTTAATCTAAGTAAAACTTTTGAAGCGTTGGCAAGGTATTGGCAAAGACCTAAAGTGAATGTTGTTTCAGAGCCAGCCTGCCCGTGCGCACGGCGCGGTTGCTGCAGCGGTCGCGCGCGCAGACTCCATCCGACGCCAGCGAGGGCGCGGCCTCGCCTGCGCCCGCGCCGGCCTCGCTGCTGCAGGACGTCGTCGACATCAAAACTGTGCTCTTGCAGCTGAAGCGCGTTTTGCAGGAGGTATGCAGCATGTATAATAGAGCATTGCACGGTGATGCTACGTGAGTGTAGTTGAAAAGGTGATGGCCTGATGGGCCGTTCCCGGTAAAATTCCAATGTTATTATCAAATCGGACAAATGTGCGCCATTGTTCACAGTTACGTTCATGTACACATATGTACATGAGTCCAAAGTTGATTGAATTAATAATTAAACGAATAATTTCTTGAAATTTGATTTCGAAGCTTTAAGGTGACTATTTACAAAGGTTTTCATCGTTACCGGTGTCAAATTCTCTGAAAATGATTAAATTATTAATTATTCAATCAACTTTGGAATCATATCCATATTATTACGAACAATGACGCACATTTTTCTGGTCTCTGGTTATTATAGGGAAAGTTATCATATCTACAGTTATAGGAAAGGTACTGGGAACAGCACATCACTTCACTAAGTCGAAATCAGAATGTAGCTAGTTGAGCGGTGTTCAAATTTGTCGCATCACAGTCATCAGTTCATATGTAACATTATTGTTAAATGAAAATGCAAACTTTTTCAAGAAAATGGGAGACACTTCTAGATACTTGAAGGGTCCAGGGAAAAAACAAAAATCAGGGCCAATTCACACCTTATTCTGTTAAAAGTAAGGTGGTTTTTCCTTCTGTAATTTGAATTGACTAGACAAGTAGACATGTTCTTTCCGTGGACTCTTCACTTATAGGTTTCTATCAATCAGCAATCCAAAGGAGAGGTCGTAGATAATTTTGAACACCAAGCCTCGCACGCTCACCATTTCTTTTCATTACTTCAAATAATCGTACGAGTATAACAGCGTGTTTGCGTTAAATATTTAACAAATTGATTATCATGAAACGTATTGCACAGCAGTGGTTGTAGTACTTGTAGTCCTCCTAGTGAGTAGTGACCGAGACTAGCTAAATTCTGTACACCTAATGCTCATTTTACGTTGTTTGTTACCTATAAATACTGACCAATAATATACCTTATATATTTTTTTTATAAAATATCAAATATCACGAATCTCGATATAACTACATATTATTGATCAGTACTAATAGATGCATGAATGTATTTTAGATATTGCAAGAACTGTTTTATGTTTGTCTATTTTTCAGTGTGTAGTATTTACTGACTAAGTATGTAATATTGCTCATTGGATAGTTTTAGATTATATCACTTAACATTTATAGCATTTTTACGGCTGCTTGTCTAGGTAGGTATTATAGTAATTTACAGCTTCGGTGTTAGGTACTAATTAATTACTAGGTATGGAACCATCAATCATTTGCCTAGTTATAATGAAACTGGTTAATAAGTAGTCGTAACTTTGAAGTTGAACCAACAGCTATCATAATTAAATAATTATAATAAGTCGTTTAAATTGGATTCAATTATGAAATCAACGAAATTATAGGTGAACGTGAAATTAAAGTATTAGTAGTATAGTTTTGCGTTACGGTAGTGTAATATAGCTTTAGGTTGTGTATCCTGGGTATTTTTACATAGCTTTCATAACACCGTATTTAAATAATTTAGGTACCTATATTAACTAGAATACAAAACTTATTAATCGTCTATTGCTATTGAGTTAATAAAATACAATTACAGTGTTTAAATTTATTCCACTTAAAACTTGTTTGAATGTAGAAATTGCGATTTACTATTGTGATAGTGATGTAGATACTCTTGTGTAAATAAGTGTGCAGGTAACATTTACGTGTTTGGTATGCATAACGAGAAAGCATGATTATTATGTTGACGTGCGCAAGTAAGGGCATACACGTAGGAAGTAACGTTCATTTGCAATTTCCCCCTTGTTACTCTAATAGCATGTGTTGCCGTTACCAATCATGTGTGTCCGCGAGTTATAATTAGGGAGTCCACACACTAATTTACGATTATTAGGTAGATTTAAAGGTACCTAGTCAAAAATAGTTGCCGAAAAAATGTAGGTACAGCAGAACGCAGGGTTAACTGGTAAAGTCCATTCAAGTTTGACACTATTATTCGTTTACCATCGTGCTAGTGACCTTATCCAATCCTAAGATTGTGCACGTTGACCTTAGCAACGCCTACAACTCTTAATCCGCCAATAACGTAGAAAGACAATCAATCACCAACGGTCTAATCTGGAACGGTGTCGAATCGCATGCCGAGTGATCAGTCAGTTCAGTAGCCGTACCATGACTGCAAGTATCGGTAACGTTAGGTTTTACTCGATGCGTAAAGCAGGCCATCACGCTCGCTCCAATGGGTCAGTGTGAGTGCCATAGAATGCATTACGTACTGAGTAAAACCTAACGTATCCTTTACTTTCCAACTCATCGTACCTACAGCTACAGTTCGTTTGCACCAATGCGCGAGTTGATAACGAGCCAGAAGCTCATGATCAACACACAGTCATAGTCAAAGTCAAACTATTCTTTATTCAATTAAGCTTATTAATAAGCATTTTCGAATTGTCTGACATTATCAAGAGAGAGAAAAAAAAATCTACTAAATCTACTACTGGTTCAAACCCTACACCGTGCGACACAGTTCGAAGAAGTTAACGTTTACGGCGGCGGTAAGCTCATAGTATCAATAACAGATTCATCGCGTAACACGTTGTAATATGATCAGCTCCAAGCTCCAACCGATTTTGCGGCAGTATATGTGGTGACTCTCTTTAGCATTATTTCCCATACGCGGATCAGTTAATTTACTCTGTAAGTCCCATAGATTAGAATCTAGACTCATTGTTCCCCGTAAAGTAGACTTTGGGAAACCTTAAGATAAGTTAATTACTCTAATCCGTCTTTTAAGCACAATGCCTAATTGATACTGCGTTTCTTTAAATCTTTATTACTTGGAGGTTTTGCAGCTAATGTGTAATTAAAATGTAACAATGCGCAGTGTCAGATCACGTTCCACACAAGGGTATACGAGTAGGTACATTTTCTATTTTTTTATTCTTTGTAGAGACATGAATGGGAAGAAAAGAAACGTATAAAATTACAGCACCTAAAGGTTGAAAATAAAAGGCTTTTGCTTTGTTTGGAGTAAACCACAATTGTGCAAGATACGTAGGTATGCCGACGTATCGGTTTACGGGGTAACAAGTTAATTTGCCTTAAATAAAGAAAAAACGGGTTTGTATTAGAGCAGGTGCGTAGACTCCGAGAAGGATATTTATTTGCTCTTTTCGTTATGTTTGTAAGGAGATTTAGACTTAGATTACCGATTATTTATCTCCTATGAGTATATAGGTATACTTAAGGTATAAATGTATTGAATAATATCAGTAGGCAGGTACATGCACAAATGCACATAAAGGCCTAATAGTACGAATGTGTGGAGTACCTATCCCATACCGAGCAAGGTGTAATGTTCAGTTCAGATACCTACCTACTTGCAACCACCAATATAAACAGCATAATTAAACTAGTTAATAAAACAGTCGTAATTTGCACTCGTTAGCTTTGAGAGTATTGAGTGTAAAATAATATAGCCACCAGTGCAATGTTTTTGACACTTCGATGTTCTGAAAACTTTCTTAGAGCACAAAATAAATAATCTAGAGACGACCATGGACGAAATGTTGAAAGCAGCCGCGAAGGCGATCTGCAATCTGAATGCAGGATTGCTGGAATTTTCTGAAAAATTGATTATAGTATGCTTGCTTCAAACAGTTCGTTTATATCGTTTCTTATTTAATTTTGCCCAATATATGAATAAATACCTATTTATTTATGTATGTTAGGTTTAATTGAGCATCAACCATTGTTCTGATTGAAGCGATCACGCGACAATAATGCGACAGCATGACATCAACAACTGCTAAACGCTACAAAGCCACAAGCAGCTAAGGACTTCTTAATCATCCTTACCTTTTCAGTGCAATTTCTTGCATCCAAAAATGTGTACAACCCGCATTTTCGTATCATTGGAAATAGTTGGCCTACCGCGAACTCCGAAGTTCACAAATTTCCAGAATTCGTCTCTGTCACACCAACGAAGGCGTCATTTGAGTGACAGAGATAAATCCCCGAAATTTGTGAACTTCGGAATTCGCGGTAGGGCCGTAGAATATACCTATTAACCTTGATTGAGTTATCTTGCTACGTACTCGTACGGAACGCTTGGCATAAGTACACTGCCGATGGTGTGTAGTGTAGCCAAGATGCCAAATGCTACCGCTCAGGATGCTTAGCTAAGTTGCGGCTATAGTACGGCTACTTTAGCGTACCATAACTTTTCAAGTATCGTTGACGTTAGGTTATGCTCAATAACTACGTAAAGCATTTTATGCTAACTATATTATATTCTATCTCCTGCTTTACGTATCGAGTAAAACCTAACGTAACCTTTACTTTCCAACTCGTGGTACGGCTAATGGTAAAGTGTTATAACGCCTGGCGCTCTTTGGTCCATAGGTACGATAACTCATACTCACCATATGAGGTCCTTGGCGTTGAAGGAATCATTGACTATCTATCGCAGTCGTGTTGTTGTCGTTATCGCTTCAGTCAGGACCGCCGTAGTATGTTGCTAAAGGCACTTTTTTGTTTGCGTGTTTGTTGTAACGTTTGTCTGTTTGGTTGCATCGCCTTGTTTGCCGCACGCAGCCGGGGGACGAGCATCATTCGATGAGTGTAAGTAACGCCTCCGCCGTTTGCAATAATACCTAATTGAGCGCAACTCCGCCTAGTTTTTGACTCGTAACATCATCATGTCAGTGCCATGATTACTTCAACTTTCTATAACACAAGTGCATTCGCTGATGACGTAGTTTATCCTTTAATATGATTTGTGATGTCATGAGTCAATAAAATAGTCGAACTTGCGTCTTGGTTATGCAGAGGGTTCCTTAGATTATGTATAGGTATACACAGGTTGATGCATGAAAATCAACTAAGTTTAAAAAAGTGGAAAAAATTTGTTGGGTATAACATTTTGAGAAATAGATGACATGGGTTATAGGCTTATAGGTAATATCCACCATACACCAAATATTGTAAAATAAAAAAAAAAACACTTTTGTATGGGTCTATATTAAGATAATAACAGCGAATAGATTATCGTGTGGGAAAGAAAAGATGGATGGGTGCTATATTTTTCTTTAACACGTGATAATCTCAATAGATAATTATACGCTTCCTATTGTTAATATCCGTTTTTTATAACCAAGTGAATGGAAATAACACATTATTTATTTAATGATTGCTCAGGCCGCCTTTAGCACCACTGATAATGCTTTTTCCTTTCTTTTACAGCACTTTCACCTATATTCTATCTTTAATGACTCAATTTCCTTGTTTCCAATCTTATAGCTCTCATTACATTAGCTGTAAGTAATTACAGTTTAAGTATGCAGTATCATTTTTACGAGTGAATTCCTTACACAGGTCGAAGACCAGGAAATAATATAAGCTGACATGCTTACCTACTTAAACCTGTAACTGTTTATCTCTGAAACCAGTTTATTGTATGTTAATATCAATTTTAGAATTTGTGTAAAAAATAAATAAATATCATGGGGGATATTTTTACCCACATCCACCTAGGCCCACGTTGACTCAATTAAAGCTTGTGTTGTGGGAAGTTAGGTATGAGAACAGCTTCCAGCCTTGTTAAAATGGAAATGCTTATGCTTACGCAGTTGGAAATTTGGTGTTAGAATCCCGGCGAGGTCATCTACACGTATTTATGTGTTTATCACAAATATTACACACTTACCGTAGAACTAGGTCGATTTGTGTATGTTTGTTGTATGATATTTATTAATTTGATATTCATTTAATAATATTATCAAGAGAATTTTAATATAAATATAAGTTATAACTTATAATATGTTTAACACCTATGTCAAAGAATTAAAGAAAAAAACAATGTATTTTTAACCGACTTCAAAAAAGGAGGAGATTCTCAATTCGACTGAATTTTTTTTTTGTTGTATGTATGTTACCCGATATCTCCGAGAATAGTGAACCGATTTTAAAATTTCTTTTTGTGATCGAACGTGTATTACCCCGAGATGGTCCCGTTGGCACCAAGTTGCGGTCTGATGATGGGATCTTGGAGAAATCGAGGGATCTCTTCAATTGTTATAGGTACATGTATGGCGCTTTTGGTAATTTTCATTAATTTACAAGAATTTGCATTCAGAAAGTAGGATTTGAGGAAACCAATGATGGAAACAAATCAAGAATCTTGGAGAAACCGGTTGAAGTCGGTTTTTTAATTTTTTAATTTGGTGATTATCCTTTAATACACTAAAGAAAAAAAAACCGGTGTCCACGCCTAACCGAAATATTTTCAAATCTTTGTAACCAAAGTGAAAAGCGGCCTGAAACAATAACCTGGTGGTGGGATACAAGAGTATGCGTCACCTTATAACCCTCGTATAATGTCGTTGCAGAGCGAAACTCTCGACATGTCTCGACTTTAGGGCCTTCGCTAGCTGACGCGGATTACCCGGTATGGACACTGGTCTAACGAGACATTGTATGAACGGCGCGAATGGTGCGGGCGCGTGCGACGGATTTTAATACTGAACTGGGGGGCTACCACGATCTACTAATGCGATTCATTATAGGACCTAATTTGAATGGCGATGTGTCAGTTCCATAGAACAACTGTCAACAGCTGACAGGCCGAACCTAAACTGAATCGCATTTAAGATGTGTTAGCCCGTCTGGACCGCAAGCGGACGTCCGCGCCAGATAGCGCAGGCCCTTACGTAATAAACTGGTGGTGGAATACAAAAGCTTTTGAGCCTACTTATAGCCCTTGTCTAAAGTCGTAGCAGAGCGAGACTCTCCACATGTCTTTAGAGCCTCCGCTAGCAGTCTCAGCGTCAGCGGGGATATTGCATGAACGGCGCTAAGTATTGCAGGCGTATGCGTAGGATTTTAATACAGAGCGGGACCCACGAGTATGCGTATAGTTGAATTATCGAGAAGATGGAATTGCATTTGTAGTGGTGTTACTAAAGCAACACTTTTAAAGTGAACCTTGTGTCTTTACAATTAGGTTTACTATTAATCGAATAATGTCAATACATGAGTCGATAAAACACACACAATAGCACACAATACATTGTAAATACGCGATTCCACTACATATGCAATTCCATCTTCTCTATAATTCAACTATACGCAGCGGGCGTCCGCGCCAGATAGCGCATCAGGCTCTTAAACAACAAACTGGTGCATGGTAGTGGGATACAAAAGTTTTCGAGCCTACTTATAGCCCTCGTGTAATGTCGTTGCAGGGCGAAACTCTCGACATGTCTTTAGAGCCTCCTCTAGCTGTCTCAGCGTCAGCGGCGATATTGAATGAACGACGCTAATTAGTGCAGGCGCATGCGATGGATTGTATTACCCACGAGTATGCGTACGCAGCGGGCGTCCGCGCCAGATAGCGCATCAGGATGCTTAGCCAAGTGGCCAATCGCTAGCTCGTCAATCGTAAGCGAGAGGCAGCTAACTGTCTTTGTCGCACTAATATGACAGAGTGACAGAGAGGGAAAACTACGATACGCTACCAAGCGCTAGCGCTTGGCAACTTGGCTAAGCATCCATGTTCTTAAACAACAAACTGGTCCATGGTGGTGGGATACAAAAGTTTTCGAGCCTACTTATAGCTCTCGTAACCCTCGTGTAATGTCGTTGCAGAGCGAAACTCTCGACCCGTTGCTGGCCGCGTGCGCGGAGAGCCCCGCGCGCGTCAACGGGCGCCGGCCCCCCGCCTCCCCGCTGCACCCCGACGCCTGCGCGGAGATGCGACGGCAGATCATCTATCTGCAGGTCTGTGCTGACAATTTTTTCATCCCTTAATTTGGCAATGTATGTCACAATGAACATGGTCTTCGACCCCCTTTTTGTATTTTTTTAAGACATAATTTTTTGCTCTATACAATGGCGAGGAGGCTAGAACGCACGATTTTTTTGAAATTTGGCAAGTTAAGGGTTATTCATGAGAGCTTCGGCTACAAGGGCCACCAGCTTCCGATTTACCAACCTTCATTGTCAACAGTAGCTGGGGGCGTAGCCAAGATGGGTAATTGGGTATATCCATGTAACAGTAACGAAAGTGACCATTTGACCGTGTTTATTTACTTATTCTTCAAGTGCAAGTGTTACACTTTATACCGATAAGTATTATGTATTTTGATATTCAGACATAATAACAGTAAAATTTGCACAATTAATAAATAAACTTACGAGAAATTGGTCACTTGCATTACATTTTTGTATGGAATGGCCCAAATGCCAATCACTAACGCTCCATGGTGGCCGAAATGCAACCGTCTTTGTCGCGCCAATAAGAAAAAGTGACATAGAGAGAAAACTATGATACGCTACTTAGCGTTTGGCATCTTCACTACGCACTTTGGTACTTCCCGGTGATCTAAGTCTACTTAACAGATCTAACAGCCTTTTAACAATGGTACGGTCGGCTCTAATAATATGTATACTATTTTGATCCTTATGCCTCTGACATACGTTCCGAAATGTATACATATTATTAGACGTGACTGTACAAGGGTGTACCTAATAATCTCTGTACAATTATATTGTAATTTGTTTGATGTACAATAAATTTACTACTGATAACAGTAAACTTCGGTTTCATCAAGCTTGGTCAGTCGCCGACTGTTTTGATTATCCAAAGCATACATTATTCAAAGATTTCGACGACTGATACAAAAAAATACTCAATAATACGTTCTTACTCGCAGCACGACATGAAATTTACTACCAACCTGTCTTTTTCTTATTAGCTTATTACTAATTAGAAAAGCTAGTCAATTTTGCGTGGGTATTAATAACATTAATATCATGCTCTCGGTTGCTTAATTTTCATAAGCTACCTTTAAATCGTTCCTATCAAAGAGTTCAGTCATTCTTATTTTACGCGTAATCACTTAACATTTGTTGACAGGTCAGGGTGCTTAGCCAAGTTGCCAATCGCTAGCGCTTAAACATCAATCGTAAGCGAAAGGCAGCTAACTGTCTTTGACGCACTAATAAGCAAGAGTGACAGAGAGGGAAAACTACGATACGCTATTAAGCGCTAGCGATTGGCAACTTGGCTAAGCAGCAAGGTTTACGTATTCATTTGTTTATATTGGCGTGGAAGTCAAATTTGACGGGAAAAGTGTTGAAGGGAACATTGTAATTTCCAGAGTCAACTGGAAGAACGATACGCTACCAAGCGCTAGCGATTGGCAACTTGGCTAAGCAGCAAGGTTTACGTATTCATTTGTTTATGGCGTGGAAGTCCAATTTGTCGGGAAAAGTGTTGAAGGGAACATTGTAATTTCCAGAGTCAACTGGAAGAACGCGACCGGTTGGTGCGCGTGCTGCAGGCGCAGATGCTGCGCATGTCGGAAGGGCACGAACCGCGCGCTGACGACACCTGCAACGTCGCCACGCAGACTGATCGGGTAAGCATCACAAAGGCTGTCTTTGTTGCACTAATAAGAAAGAGTGCTGCGCATGTCCGAGGGGCACGAACGACACCTGCAACGTCGCCACGCAGACTGATCGGGTAAGCATCACAAAGGCTGTCTTTGTTGCACTAATAAGAAAGAGTGCTGCGCATGTCCGAGGGGCACGAACGACACCTGCAACGTCGCCACGCAGACTGATCGGGTAAGCATCACAAAGGCTGTCTTTGTTGCACTAATAAGAAAGAGTGCTGCGCATGTCCGAGGGGCACGAACGACACCTGCAACGTCGCCACGCAGACTGATCGGGTAAGCATCACAAAGGCTGTCTTTGTAGCACTAATAAGAAAGAGTGCTGCGCATGTCCGAGGGGCACGAACCGCGCGCTGACGACACCTGCAACGTCGCCACGCAGACTGATCGGGTAAGCATCACAAAGGCTGTCTTTGTTGCACTAATACTACGAACAAATAAAACATGGAAGCCGTACGCCGTACTAGATTGCCTTACAAAAACGGTCCTGAATTTTAGTTGACAAATGTCACCCCCTCTTTAATGCATCACAGCAATGAATTTCAATGACAACCTATGAAAACTTAAGCCGCCATTTGAAAATAGTTGTGATTGGTCCATCAAACTTTTAAATAAATAAATATCTTGGGACATCTTACACAAATCGACCTAGTCCCACGGTAAGCTCAATTAAGGCTTGTGTTGTGGGTACCAGGCGACGATACATATAAAAGATAGATACATATAGATACTTAAATACATAGACAGCCATTTTGATTTTGATTGGCTAAATTCTATAAACATTTGTCAAAGGTGTTGCGCCGAAATATGCGCGATGTTAAGAAAAGCACTATGACCTGCCCTTCTTGGCACGATTGAACAATTGATTTTGGGGGCATTTTTGAGCTGGCGTTACCTAGACGTCCATGTTCTATATGGTCGCAGCACTAATAAGAAAGAGTGACTGAGAGAGAAAACTATGATGCGCTACTGAGCGTAAGCGGCTTGGCTACGCGTGCAGAGCATCACATTGTAAAGACTTCGCTGTTATGTTGTGCTGTGTACAAGGTACCGAAATTCAACTTTGAATGTGAAGCAAGCGGTTAGCGTGTTGTGATCGTTTGAATGTACCAATCACAGGCGATGTCACAATGTTTTTTTTTTATCTCCACTCCGATCTGGCAACGATTAGACGGCCAGACATTTATCATATCATCAGTCTCACATCAGTACAAAGCACGGAGTTCAAATTGATGAACTGAACTGATGCCAGAATTAGCGTGTAATCAATACCAATACTTTTCTAGAAGTCAAGTTATACGAAAAAAAGCCACAAGTTAATGAAATCGCGAACGTAGATAACTTGAAACTCGTGACCAACATTTCATGTTAATAACTTAGTACAGCTAAGTGGCAACAGTTAGACACCGGCAAACCGCAATTATCAGTAAGTTAGCTATACAATCTAACATTTGCGTGTATTCGTTTCAGTTGCGGCCGCCGATGAGCTCGGCGCTAACGAGTTCTGAAAATTCCGGTTTAGTGAGGTAATTAATTACCTTCATTGTTACTTTATTACCTATTATTGTTAAGAAACTATCTACACCAATAGCTACGGGATCTTCTTTGCATTCAACCTATGACTACCTTGACATATACCTACAGATTAATATTTATTTATGTAAATATTATTGTATTTGAGACACGTGTTTTAAAGGCAGCAGGTTTATTTTCTCTCACTTAGCACACTTATGTATGTATTCAAATATTATTTATTTATTGTTTTAGGTTTATCATCACTTCGATAAATTCGTTGCAGTCTATATTACGCACATTGCACTCATGTGTCACCTTCCTTTACACGCCTTCCATAATCCCTTTTTGTTATTTCTCATCGTGTAAAGAACACAGCAGCATTATATTACACAATACTATTTCAAAAACCCAATGTCTAGCTTCTGGCATCAGAAACACCAGATGGATTCTAATCTTGAGAGATTATATGAACACGAAAATGACTTTTGCACCCACTTCAATGTGTAGAGTCACTTTGACAGTCACTCCATATTTCGCGGGCATTTTCATTTGATCTCCATTTTCTTCATTGTAAATACTACCTCATCTAATTCATCTAGATCTTACTTTCTAAATCATTCTAGTGCTACCACTATTTGGGGATTAATATTGGATCTTTAAAGAAACCTATTTATACAGAGATTCCACTTAGGTCAAAATCAAAACTTCAGATCTTCGATCAAATGCAATGGTTTGGTCGTGTTCATTTGGTAGTGGTAGTACTGTATCGACATCGACTTTAATATCATGTTCTAATTTCCTCACATGCTGCTTTTAATTCAAATTGGATTTTGGGCAAATGTTCTTTGGATACCGGTGCAGTTTCCACTTGGGGGGTGTTCGTCCGTCGCAGCAGGTAGCGTGGCTCGACTGCTTTCTCGCTGTTTGCCTCTTGTGTTCCGTCAATGTGTTGTGCTTGCTGCATCTCGCGTACCAACCAGGCGAACTCTTCAGAACGTCCGATAGGGATGGTGAAGATTGTTGCTATAAATACATCAAGTGACGCATGGGCAAATCGAAAAACAGTAATATTATGCCTATGTAAATACTGCCTCTAACTTGTAGTTGTAAAGCCTTACATAATGAGAGTATTGTTGTCTTCAAGCCTGTGCTGGATGAATTGGGTATGGACGCTATATAACAATTTATTTAACAGCACGATTTGGCACTTGATTTGATATTTAGAAGCGTGGTTTCCAGATTAACGAGGGTTCGTTGCATTATTTTTGTAATATTGTATTTAGGACTAGTCGTGTGATTTTTAGTTCTGGTTTTTCTTGTTTTGATCATAATTTGTAATTTACTTTGATTATGAAACCGCTCTCTGTTACACGCTGCCCTACAGAACATAAAGGTGAGACCTCATAGAGTTCGCATAAACTAGGTTTAGTATTTTAATCAAACTTTTAGAGCAATTAACCCTTAGCATGTCTACTCGTAAGCACTGATCAGTGCACGTGAAAACTATTAGAAAAAATATTCTCGTCAAGATTATGATTATTTTTATTAAATGTAGACAGAGAAAGTACATATATTATTACGTATCTTAATTTTTTCTACTTCATGGCTGTTTATAAACTCTAATGTTTCATGAATCATGAATCTCAATTTGTTGACGTACTTATTTGTAGAAATTTTAAATAAATATCGTATATCCTGTTTAATATATTTTCATTTTTCTAGTTGGAATGAACAAGCTAGCGGGAGGAAGCTGCCGGTGTACAGTGAAGCACAAAAGACTAAGAGGCCTGTTGTCAACGGGACCGTGAAGTGTCAGTGTGGTGCGCGGAAAGAAGAAGAGCGGCGGGCGGACGCGGTCCAGCTTAAGACCACCAGCCGCGTCGGCTCTAAATACCTCCAGGCTTTGGCTAATAGCGACTCCAACAGATACGTCAAGCGGGATTCCTCTGTAGGAGAAAAGACGGTGCGCAAGAGCCTGTATTCTACCAGATCTCGTTCCATTGAGAACTTCCACAACCAAGCGTATTCAAGTGCAGAACCATTGCACGCTAAAAACGCAGTCATCGAAGAAAATATGATAAAACATCACACCTCGTACGGAGACCTGTACAACGGTCGCATCAGCAGCAAGGAGAGCGTGAACGGCAATAGACACAGCCCTAGTTTAAACGGACAGTCCACGGACACGGATTACAGCTCTGACGGAGGATACAAGTCCTTGCCGTCGTCTATCAATTACAATGGTTATTCACCGAAAAAGATCAGTGGGATCCCCAGGAGGTCTATCGAGCAGAGGTTCCTTTCCGCCAAGACCGTTAAAGCGAGCGCTGTCTGAGCCGCGTCCGTTCCTCTCGAGAGCCAGTTTCGGATCCAATTTTTGTTAAGTTTCATGATTCCACATGAAAGTGTATTTTGAATTTATTCTACATGTCTCATTCTGATATTTGATCCACTAGTATATTCGCAAAATCATGTGTAACTAACGGGCCTTTATTGTGTATTTACGCCATACGCTGGTGCAACTCGTTGAAAATTAGACTAATTTTGACAGCGCCAAAGTGTACTTTATACTATAGGCCCATTACTTGCCAATAGTGCACTTAGCACGTAAATATACAATTTAATTATGTTCCTCATGCTACATGATACTTAATTACATCCCGAATACTTAAATATTTAGGTTAAGTTCGGGGCTGGCTAACGGCTATGTGTGTGGAGGAAATGTGCCATCAGTCCGTCAGAGCCGGATGTTGGGGCAACGCTTGTTCGCATTTATTGATTCCACTCGCGAGGCTAATAATAAGCTACTATATGAACGCGTACTTTAGTTGTTGGATGCCAAATTATAACGGTGTAATCATTTCGATTAAATTATATATCTCGATGTATTCCATGTATAAATCACTGTTTTGACCTGAGATGTAAACTGTCGATGTTTCGTTTCGTAATTTTCGATTGCATAGAGCATTTTTTTATTATCCTAATTTTAAGGCTAAAATTGACCTCTGTATCATGCAGATAGCAAAAGCAACAGGAACTAATTTTGTAGGTTTAATTTACAAATTTGTATACAGGCGATAAAGTGGTTATCTTAGATTTTCTATGGTAGACAAACTAGTAGATATGAAGCTGTAATATGTGATAAGAGTGGCTGTAAGGACTTTATTCGTTTCCACGTTATATCTTCCTGTTAACCATTGTAACTATTATTGGAAGTTTCATAATTTATTTGCTCTTTAGAGTTATTTAATAGCGTCAGTAGGTATCATATAGGTACAAACGTGTCCTTTACGGGTCCCAATATTATAAAACTACAAATTATTATTTGTAGATAACCACTGGTAACACCGATGACAGATCTCATTTTTGGCTACTAATGTTGCCAGTCTTTTTCCGTAAAATTATATTTTGTATCATTATAATAATGAGGCCCGGCATTTGTGTTATCCGGAGTCATTTTAAAGCATTTTGTAATATCAGTGTTAACGTAATTTAATGTAATTAGCCATACATAGTGAAGCTATTAATCTTCCACGAAGCCTAATTATAAATATCCTATATTGATACCTAGTATAATTAAAATGTAATACATACAACAAGTTCGCGTTATTCTACGTACTTATGGCTACTTATCTTACTTATTCGTTCTCAGTGCTTTCTTACGTTAGTTATGTGAGTCTTAAGCCCACTAGCTTTAGTAAAACAACATATTATTTTGAAATTGTTTCAATAAATAGTTTTAATTTTGCATTGGTTCATTATTTCTTCAACCTCCATCCTATACCTACATCATATCACTATCATTTTCTCCAAGCTTAAAAAAGAAAAGGACAGCTAACACAGAGGACATATATACTTCGTTCGGGGGTGTGTTTTATTCGGGGTTGTAGTTATTAATTATTGTATCCGCCTTTAAAGTCTTTAAACTGCTACGTATAGTCATTGTCAAATACTCTGTAGCAGCTAAATAGCTCCGTACCTATGCCTACACCACATTATATTATGGTACTCGTATCGTTAACACCCCAATCGACACGTTTAGACCCCCTTTTCGACACCCTGTTGTCAACTCTTTCAAATGACTATTATTGGTGCTGTGTTGGGTATTAGCACATGTACGGTACATATATTAAATCAGCCAAAGTAAGTCATGCTTTGGCTGCTATAAATGCTATAAATAAAGTATTTGGGTCAAAATTCTTTTCGTCGTCTTATTTTGTGTCCCTAAAAATGTGACGCAGTGGTGATTTTTGTATGAAATGTTTTGTTTTCAATTTCTGATGTATGGATTAAAATCTAGCGTAAAAAAGAAATACATGTGCACTGTTTTTTTATATACTGAGTCGAAACAGCAACGAAAAGCGCGACAGAGTCGTATGAAACAAGACAACGAAAAGGATTTAGACCCATTTGACGCTGATTATACACGACAACTGAGTCGCTTAACTTCAAACCCAGGTAAATCCACTCTGTCAATAGAGTTGAAGTTTAAAGAAAAACTAAGCGATTGCAATTAAATATGCACTCTATTGGCAGAGTGGATTTACCCGATTTTGAAGTTAAGCGACTCAACTGTGCACTTAAAAATTTCTTAGCGTTCAGAGTTAAAATTTCAGAGGCTATAGTTATTTCGAAATTAGAGTCGAAATAGACATTATACCTAATCGTGACTCATTCTTCCGAACAGCTAGTGTAGATTACATTGGCCGTAACGATATCTTTATATCTCTGTTTACCACATATCGCTGAGAACTTTGCCCTATTCCTTAATCAATCCGATCATGTTGTTTTTGTCCTAGGAAGTAGGTACGAGTACAAAACATCGACGCCGACACTGGACGTCTGGCATAGATAGACGCTATCTTAAAACAAGCAAAGGATATACCTCAGTATGAATACATACCTAGATGATCATTCTATAGAAGTCGCATAGCCGGGTGATCCTTTACGCAGGAGTCTATAAGTACTACTTCTTGGTGATTAAAAGTAATCGCCCCCAATCCTTTGATTTAGGTGACATATTTAGGTTTCAGGTTTACTTATAAGACCAGAGCATAGCCAAGATGCCAAACGCTAACGCATTGAACTAAACGCACGTCTTTGTGACACTAATTGAACATATTGTCAGAGATAAAGAGAGAGAGAGAAAAACTACTACCGTGCGCTAGCAATTAGCATCTTGGCTACGAACTCAGGGCTTCAGCTACTTATAACTCTGAGTGTTGAAACTATAGAAAGAAAAGAGATTTATGTGAATAAACCAAAGGAAGCCTATAGGCTTACGATGGTACTGCGTCTAATCGTTTGTCGTCGTTGCCGTCACGTTCTAACAAATATGAAAGTGCGAAAGTGACGCGTGACACAATAAATAGATGAAACGGGACCATCATAGCCACCTAGACATTCGCCTCGCTTGTCGAATTCTGAAATCCAAAACCTGTCTTAAGTGGGCTCACTGGGTATACTTTTAACCTCGTAACGCCCATGGTCTTACCTGTAGTAGGTACTTATTGACACCGAACTTTAAATTCAATTTAATTAGAATAGAGTTGCAGTTGTTTGGTTCGTAAAATTTTCGAACGAACTAGTTAATCTTTTTTTCCTGCCGAGTAGGTAAATATTTCAATAACAAATTTTGGATATTTCTGGGCCTTAGGAGGATAAAATTGTTCCGCTTCCGTATGGAGGTGCCGATCTAGTACCTAATTTTGTATCAATAAGTACCTAAAGTTATAGCCTGAGCTCTGAACGCTCGATTTCTCAGCCGGTGGTAGGGTATTTTTACTAGTACCCGCCTGGTTGGCTACCACCGTACATTCGGTGTAAACGCCCGTGATATGACTTACCTTCGTGTTTGCCGTGTTTCGGGGTCAGCCGGTGTATTTACCAGCATCTAGCGGGCCAGCAAGGCGGTGGCAACTAACAAGTTACTGATTGTCTCCTGTTCGTTGCCGCCGCGATTTGGGCTCTACTTTGCACTTACGATCAGGTGGAGTGGAGCCACTTTGTTGTGCCAACGTTATTTTTATTGGGTCGGCAACGCGCATGTGACACCCTGAGGTTGCAGGCGCCCATAGGCTACGGTGACTGCTTTCCATCAGGCGGGCCGTATGCTTGTTTGCCACCGACGTGGTATAAAAAAAAAAAAATTGGAATTACGCACACACTTTCAGATATGATTTCATCTACCATTTAAAGATAGTCTCATAATTTATGACACGCGTGAACTACAACTATCTTTCCTTGTGCACAAAAGTGTTGTTATAGTTATAAATATTTGTTTGCACTTAGAACTTTGCCCTGAAGAGCACGGTGCGTTCATGCGTTTCGGTGCAATATTCAGTGGCAGTTACTCATAACGTGCGTGATACCTCATATACTCAATATACTCGTGCGTAAGTATAGATACCTACCTACTTAATTACTTCGCAATATTATAGTGGTGTACCCAATGATTCGAAATATGAATATTCGTATTTGCTGAATATCGGCATAAGATCATCATCATCGTTTGTCGTGTAACTCTGCTTTCGGTCACAACTCGATAAGGATTCTAGGGTCCGCTCGCCAGCCTAAGCCCAAAAATTGGCGTAGAGAAGAAAAGAAAGAGAGTAAGTAAATTTCATGACGATGTTTTCAAAGATTTGACAAGACAGGTTATGCCAGCAGCCGGGTTTGAGTCAGTAGCCGTTGGTACCATGAATTGACAAGTAACGTTTACTCGTTAGGTACGTAAACTAGTCCATCATGCTCACTCCTATAAATCAGTGCGAGCATGATAGACTGCTTTAGTTAAAATGAGTAAACGTCACTTTCCAACTCATGGTACGACGACTTTAATGTTTTTTGAACATTAAAGTATTTGAATTGAATTTAATTGAACTACAGGCTAACAGGCTGTCGGCATGAAAGCCACGTACGTAGATTACCTTTACTTTGCATTCACATAATTACTACGAGTAACTTAGGACTTCGACCAACTGCTAAATTAACCCCTTAATAAGACCGTCAAAATGCATTTCAAATTTGAACCCTAATAGCAGGCAATACAGTTCAACACCAAAGCCTGTAATGGCCCCGTATGAAATTAGGGGTTCTGTTCGTTTCGTACCAACTTAATTCATTATTCGTATTCGTTTTGTAATCGCATCACTACTTTGTTAGCCAGTGTCAAAATGATTTACGCTTATTCCAGTTAGACTTAGCAAATGGCATGCTTTACACTAGCGTGCACTTGGTTATAATTTCTGAATTGTATTTATGCAAGTAGGCAGGTTGAGGCAATTTACAGTATAGTATTTTTTATCCTAAATGTTTGGGGTATTCAATTATAATTATATAATTAAGCTGTAGGTATAGCTACAGCTAGTTGTATTTATTAAAACCCGAATGGTTCAAGCTGTACCTATACGTAATAATAATAATTGTATCTATATTATTATGAGATGAGACGGTACTTACAAGGTCTTACTTAAAGTTTACCTACTCGTATAACTATTTGATCCTTGAAATTGCATTAATTCTACACGAAACAGTCTGCGAGCACGCGAAACAACAACCTAATGTTTACATCAGAATCAAGACCATCATTAGTTTGGATATCAATTGTTTGTCTGACTTTCGGAGTTTGGGCCAATGTTGGGGCGAATGTTGGCCGAGGTTAGATAACAGCAGTGGCTACACCATTCGGACGACCGCCAGTAGCAAGTCGGCCAGCGGGCAGCCAACGTCAAGCGCGACCCGTCTGCCTAATCGGACCGCGGAACGATAAATGAACTCGACTTTCAAATTTTGAATTTCGAACTCTTGTCGTTCAAAAATATCGAGTTGCCAGTGATAAAAAGGTAGGTGTTTTGATTAGACGCTTAATGTGGGTAGTTAGTAGTTTACTATACTTGGTATTTGGCTGTTTGGTTCAGTGTCGGAAATCGGGAAAATAAATACGTGTTTTTGAATAGGTAGATACTAGTAAAGTGATGTGAGGCTTAGGAAATTAAGGGTTTTAAATGTAGAATTATGTGCATGAAGAAGTGTCAGTTCAACTGTGACAATACTTAACTGTCAAAATGTGAACATTATATGGAGGCCTTATACCTAGGTACTGAGCATTATGCACATGTAGTGGTATATAACAACCCTTTCCCATCATGAATTCCCTCCCTCAAACTGGCTTCGGTACAACTTACTTATTAGTTACTTACTTATTTGATTTTTAACGGCTTTCCAATAAAAGGAAACGGTACTAACAATGACCCTGCCTACGAAGTCAGAATAGAATAGGTACTTTTATAAATCCTGGGCCCGAATCTCAGTAAGGCAATTCATCGGACATTAATTGTATGTTTATTACATATTCCTTTCCGAGTTTAGGTTATTTTCTGTGCATACGCGGCTACAATTGGTACAAGCCTTATTGAGCTTATGATAAAATAGGACTAGAGTCCTATACGATGTGCGAAAGTACTTGTAGTGAAAAACTTAATGATACGTTCCATTACATTATTTTTCATTCGCTAGAAGTACTTTAGTAAATCTTACTAGAAATCCGGTTGGACAAAGATAAACCGTCAATGTTAACTGTATCTATTCATAGATAGGTCGATAATGAGCGTAAATAGAAATAGCGTAAAAGACACTAGATAATGAACAAGTAATTTCGAAAACAAAATTGATGCTAATTATTCTAATTAGGTAATATAATTATCAATTAAAAGTCTAAAGGAAAACGAAGTTCTATTTTGTGCTTGTTTGTTTTTGTCGTTTTACTAAACGATATCATTAATACTTAATGGTTACTTATTAACATATTATTATTATATTGTTTGCAACTGAACTTAACGTAAACGTTTCTTGATAACGTTTATCAAAATGAGACTAAGTAGTCTGAAGGTAAAAGCCTTGACACATCGTGACCCTAAAATGCATAACGTTTATCAAATTTACATTACACGATGTAGGCCTTAAGTAGGCAGACAAATTATCACTAAATTCAGATCAAAGTTCAGTCATTTTATCAGAAATCTTGCATTACATTAACTGCTCAATACCAGCCCTGGGGCCAATTTCTCGAAAGCTTGTAACTTGTAATACAAGTGGAAGTCTCTTTTTGACACTATTAATTAGATAAGGACTTCCGCTTGTATTACAAGTTACAAGCTTTCGAGAAATGGGCACCAAGGGGGCTACCATGATTATTTAAATGCGATTCAGATTAGGTTCGGCTTGGCAGTTTTTGACAGTTATTCTAGGGATCTGACACATCGCGATTCAGTTTAAGTCCTAAATTGAATCGCATTGGTAGATCGTAGGAGCCCTCCAGCAGTGTTATTCACTAAGGAAACCGCCTTGCTAACAGCGCTGTGTCAGCGCTGCGGCAGCGTCGAGCCTAAAAATTGTTAAAAGTTGTTACCAGTTGTAGGCATACCAATAACAGTATGGCTACCTAGTAATAATATAATTTTAAATGTAAATTATTAATAGGAATAAGTATTAATGTAAATTGCAACACCCCTCAGGGTTCATGTAACTCATACATATTATTGTTCATGAATGCAAATAAACAAATAAAAATGGTATTCACTACTGCACTTTAAACGACACTAGCGCTCGGCGACGAATGCGGCGTGAGCTGGAACTACACTGCGTCGAGAGTTACCGCCTACAGTTCGACGACGAGCTGTTCTATGTTAGTGAATACCGTTTTTCGCAGCGCTGCGCTCTACGTAGAAGTGAAGGCCGTCTCGTCGTCGAGCTCGTTGACGAACGCAGCGTCGAATGTGTGAATAAGAGAATAGCATAGCAGCTCACTTATATGGCGAGACATGTTGTGTGACGTTACAGGGGGGAGGTACTACGACCTACTAATGTGATACAATTTAGGACCTAATCGCGATGTGTCAGTTCCATGGAACAACTGTCAAAAACTGACAAGCCGAACTTAACTGAATCGCATTTAAGAGATCATGGTAGTATGGTAGCCCTGGAAAGTGTAAACAAACAGTGTTCTTAGTATGAGTTGTCCGAAGCAGTAACTAATTAATCATTACCGTCTGCACTATTTACATTCAATATAGGTAATTTCACCAGACTTGAGGTGAATGATTACACACACATACAAATTAATGAAGTACTAATTGCAAAAAAATGTAGTGAATGAATGAATAACTTGCGTCAAAATATTGACGCAAATCCCTTGAACAAACTTTTTGGTCAATCTTACAGTTGCAATTGGGTTTGCTGTCATTACGAAAAAAGAACATAATTTCAAATTCCTCGTGTGTTTGTTGATGCGTGCGTGACCTCAACTCTCGTGGAACCATCGTGATACTATCTACATATCTCACATTTTTATTTAGGGTTCTGTACTAACAGTAAAGCAACCCTTATGGTGGGTGTAACTATGTCCGTCCGTCTACCATATTGTTTAATCATGAGGTCGAGGTTTGTAATTTTTTGTATCATGCTTAATTTTATTATAAGTTTTTTTTTTTAACTAATCTCCGTCTAGGTATGATGAATTTATTTTTATAAAGATCAGGCCAATATTGATTGGTAAGCTATAATTTTGTTTGTTTATTTGCTTCACATATGATTGTCAACTATTACGGGCATGAGAGAGTGGTGATAAGCGGTATCAGCGGGTCAGAACCGATAGGCAGAGTCAAGATGTACTCAGTGGACGTCCGCTTTAGTGTGCCGTCATTCCGAAAGTTATGTACAAGTGATGGCAAAATTTCTTTTAAGAGTTTAACTTCAAAGATATCATTACTGCTGAGGTGCCAAAAATATATTTACAAACATGACCTTAAAGTCACGGCAATAAAGTCGTGTAAATATATTTTTGGCACCTAAACCGTAACGATATCTTTGACGTCGACTACAAATCGCCACTGAAAATTACATTTTAAAATAGATATTTGATTTAAGTTCTAAGCCTCTTGTATGTATGTTGGGTATAGGCATAGGCTATATACATTTCAGGTTCAATTTAGGAGTAAAATGGCTATGAGTATAAGACATACGGAGAAATGGACAGACAGATATGAGGAAGGTCATAGGCTCATAGGGAATGCTATAGATACACATTACACCTAAGTCCATATTTAGCTAGCCCCTTGTTCCTGGTCATGCTTGCGATTAGATTCACATCCTCGTCTTTTGTGGTACGGAAACAGAACATAATGTATTCGATTGGCACAATATGAGGGGTAGGTTTAAATTGTTATGATTGCCAATGCCAACTGATCGAATGGTTATGCTAGAATGGTTCTTCATTATACGCTGGTTGGAATGATAACAGTTTAACTACTTCGAAGAATTTATATTGTGTCATAATCATAAACATGTATTGGAGGATACTGTAGGTTCTCGAACTCAATAGTTCACAGTTCAATAAAATTGTTAGATCTGACGCACTTTCTTCGCAACTAATGACGTAGGTTTAAATTCTCTTCACGTGTATATAAATGTGTTCATCCCCCCTATAACGTAAAACCGCTTATCTTAGTTACTTTTCTGTATAACTTAACCTACTTATAAACATGATAACTGTCTGCGTCGTCAAGTTCATAAAACATAATCTTAACATAGCTTGCAAAGGCTATGGCCTATGACAACTCGTACCAAGTATAGATACGAGGAAAATAAATATAGAAGCCATAATATCAAAAACAAATGCCCTTTTCGAGATTGGAACCAGACAAGATTACCGTATATTTTCCATATTTTAGCTGTGAATGAATACTTGTAGAATGACGAGTAATCACAGCTATTTGTTCGGCAACGCTGCTATTAAAGTCGTTGTTTGGCTCGTGTGCTAGTTAGTATGTTTTGAAAGCCGAGCAAGCGAAGGATTCTAGGTTAGTTCAAAACATAGAATCTTATGGATAGCGTATTCCAAGGCACCAGACGCAATACAATTTGGCAGACGAGCGAAATAGTTTCCAAATGAATACTATTAAATATTTTATCATTCAAAATCATCATTTAATAGTCCATTCCATCATCTAACGTCAAAAACAGGTCAATATTAGCGTCAAAGATACTTTCCACGCTAGTGGATAAAGTCGACTTTGCATGCAAACGAAGGATAAAGGGAGCCTTTCTAAGCTAGTGAGGTGAAAAGGTTATTTAACCATGGTAGTATACACGTGTGGTACCTACGTACCCAAAATAAGTTCTACGCAAGAAGGTCCTACTTCGCTAAGGCCAAGAAGGTCGGGTTCAAGTATCTTTCTTATATCTTTTTCTGCTGGTGACTAAACCAAGTCTCAACATCGAATCGTACCTAGAGTCTATTTTGCGAACAGCTACTTTGACCCAAGCGATAAACTCACTGCTCACTGCTTGCACTTACTCATCAAAAGACCCGACCGAAGTCAGTAGTCACTGATAGGTGGTAAAAAAATATTATGGGTACGATTACACGTACTACAGGACAAGAAAACACGTCAGCAATTAAGTAATTTTATAATGCGGACCTAGGTATTGTAAATATAAATAATTTTTATACTAATAATTATTAACGAAACGGGAGTATGGGTCATTATTTGTGAGAAGTATTTTTGAAGCAAATTAATATTTTATATAGGTACATAGATTAATCTACTTAACCTAACATACATATATCTAAGATTGGCCCTTGTGGTATAGTACCGAGGATGCTGGCGGCTTTCCTCGCTGTCAACCAGACGTTTCGCGATCGCAGCAAACAATTTGCGTGCGCTGGGGCCCCATGAACCTAAACCTCTTCATACTTATTTTTAAATGGTCATTAGGGAAATTCCACGAAAGATATAAGTAACCAATTTCTCTTGCGTTTATTTATTCTCGAATAAATTATATCTGTCAAATTAATGTTAGCTGCTCTTTTATGGGGGAAGGGATAGTGAACATTTTATCAGACAGATATAAAAAACGGGGGATTGTGAAACAAGCCGTTAGTGATACTGGGCTATTTATGTAAAATTGTACCCTTAGGATGCGGCTCCACTGACGCGGAGCGGAGCGGAGCTGTGCAAAATTGACCAATTACATTCTTCAAATTCAAAATTCGAAACACTGTGATGCGGTCTCATTGGCCGAGCTCCCATAGCTCCGCTCCGCTCCGTGTCAGTGGAGCCGCACCCTTATAATTATTTATTAATGTTTATAATGTATTGAAAAAGTTGTCCAAGCGAGTTTCTTACAAATTAGGCTTATAACATGATCTCTTAAATGCGATTCAGCTTAGGTTTGGTTTTTCATTTTTTGACAGTTATTATATGGAACCAACATCGCGATACAGACTATTACAGACTAGATCCTAAACTGATTTGCAGTAGTATAGATAGTTCCACGAGAGTTGAGGTCACGCACACATCAACATATCATGTAAACACACGGGGAATTTGAAATTAGTGTTCTTTTTTCGTACTGACAGCAAATTGCACTGCGATTACCGAATAGTTTGTTCAAGGGATTAAATTTGCTTCAATATTTTGACGCAAGTCATTCATTCATTCACTACATTTTTTGCAGTTAGTACAGTCATCCATCACATGGGAATGCTGAGCCACTTGGCAATGGATGCAATTTGGTCGTGTAATATTATGGGTTCGGTATTTTTCGTTAGTAGGCACGATGGCGACATGACCGATGTTCCCCGATGATATGTCAGTCAAATACGAATCTTTGTTGCGTCAAAATTTCAGTGTGTCAAAACCACAAAACTAGTTGAAATAATAAAAATTTCTTCGTCTACGAGAATTAAGGATTAGTCATCGGCCATCATTAGACGCTAGATGTCGTTGTTCCCAGAGGAAACTGGGTAACGACAGTTCTTCATAGATTTGTCTAAAACCGTTTAGTAATTTATTAGTGTTTTCTTCAAATCGGAAGCCATGATTTATCTGATATTAATAGGCGAGGTATTTTTTCCATTCATATTTATATAAATAGGCATGTTATCGAGCAATTTTAAATTAAATTTTTCATTGACAGACACAAATGCTATTGCTGTCTTTATTATCATTCATTACAGCTCAGTTGACGTTAGTTGAAAACTTATGTATGTAACCTTTGTAGAAATATGGTAGGTAACCTTTGACAATCTACCCATAATCCCATAATCTGTCAGTAGCCATAAAAATGTATAATAGAAACTTGATAGTTTCTGACTGAAATTCTAACTTTGAAAAAATACCTGTCAGTGACAGCCGTTAAAAGGAAAGTGAACGAAATTACCATCAGGCCCCAATTTCACAACATTGACAAGTCCTACAATTGTAAATCTACGGTTTCTCCAATAGGGAGCGTCTATAGGCTACAGTTACCGCTTACCATCGGAAGGGCCGTGCGTTTGTTTGCCACCAGCATTAAAAATAGTGCAGGAACTTGAATAAATCAGCAGTAAATAGCTACTTTTATGCGAAGCAAAATTACAATTGTCATAAAAATCACGACAATTGTAGCGAAATCCCGACATAAGCCGAACCTCATCTCAAGAATTAATGAAAATTGTACTAAACCTTGCGACAATTGTCACGGGATTCGGAAAATAAAAAGTTGTTTATTAACGATATAATAACAATAACGTTATTAGTACCTAATAATTTTATGTTGGTGGCAAACAAGCACATGGACCGTCCGACAGTAAGCGGTAGCCGTAGCCTACGGAGGCCTGTGACGTCAGTAGCAGTGATATTTTACAATTGTCACAATTGTAATTATGGTGAAATAGGCCACTGGGCTCTGAAGTTAGATTGACGTCTCCAGTGGCCTATTTCACCATAATTACAAGTGTGACAATTGTAAAATATCACTTTTACTGACGTCACAGGCCTCCGTAGGCTACGGCTACCGCCTACTATCGGACGGTCCATGTGCTTATTTGCCACCAACATAAAATTATTACTGATAACGTTATTAAATCGTTAATAAACTACTTTGTATTTTCCGAGACCCATGACAATTGTCGCAAGGTTTAGTACAATTCTCATTCAATCTTGACATGAGGTTCGGCATATGTCGGAATTTCGCTACAATTGTCATGTTTTTTGTGACAATTGTAATTTTGCTTCATAAATACTAGTTAATTACTGCTGATTTATTAAAGTTCCTGCACTACATTTTATGTTGGTGGCAAACTAACGCACGGCCCTTCCGATGGTAAACGGTAACTGTAGCCTATAGACGCCCCAGATTGGAGAAACAGTAAATTTACAATTGTAGGACTTGTCAATGTGGTGAAATTGGGGCCTGGTCTAAAGTGGATGTTATAACGTAACTATAGTAACGTCAGCTTTCGGAAAAATACCTAGCGAACAATCATTGGTTAAACATTTTTGTTAATACGTAACCATGGTAATGTCACCTTCTGAAGAATACACGAGCGGTCATTGGCTAACCGTAGCAACGACCGCCCCATTGGTCAGCAGAGTTCGGCCGAAGTCGTGATACCAGCCTCATAAGAGTTCGGAACCCGATTTGTATTATTCGACCAAGTTGCGAACAGTGGCAAGTGGCTCAACAATCCCGTGTGGTGACTACCAACTTCATTTGGATGCGAGTGTAATCATTCACCTCGACTCCGGTGAAATTACCTATAGATGGTGGTAAAAGAAATACCTACTATTTCTCATCACTCACGTTCTTATGAGATTGGAACCTGCCCGATACTGTGTTTATTTTTATAAAGAAATAAGTATGCGAAGAGGCATATACCTATACATCTTGTGTAGCCTTTCACTCGCGCAGTGAAAGTGTCTCTCTGCCCGCGCATGGGAGATCGCACCACAGTGTTGCCGATATAGCAATAAATTGTCACTGACGCGTGTCTGAGGTCTCGTAAATATATTCGTTCAAGTTTGATAAACAGCTTGTGGTGAGTAAATGACGCGTTAGAATAATTCATTCAATACTTAATCATGTAGGTAGAGGATGTTTAGCAAAGTTGCCAATCGCTAAAGCTTTGTAGCGTATCGTAGTTTTCCCTCTCTGTCACTCTATCGTATTAGTGCGACAAAGACAGTTAGCTGCCTTTCGATTACGATTGACGATTAAGCGCTAGCGATTGGCAACTTGTCTAAGCACCCAAGTCAATCATTCTTAAACCTTCCTGGGGGCTACAACGATCTCTTAATGCGATTCAGTTTAGGACCTAATCTGAATCCCGATATTTCAGTTCCATAGGATAACTGTAATTGACAAGCTGGACCAAACTGAATTGCATTTAATATGGCATGGTAGCACCTCTGGCATACAAAGACAACCATAGTTGTTATCATCTCCATATACAATAGGGCCAAACATACTACTATAACAGTAGTATTTATCTGTCTTATAAAATAAACTGGAAATTAGTTTTTTAATAAAGTACGAGTAGATGTATTCATTAGGTCAAAGGTAGATTACTTGCTACTTGTAACTAAATACATTCAGCGTCTGATAGTTATCAAAATATTTACCGGTTCAAAGGTAGTCGACGGCATTTAAAAATATCGCCTTAGGCACTTACTTCAGTGAGCCAGATAGCCAGTAAGTAATACAATGACAATGACATTAAAATAAAACGATAGAGCGCAGCATCGTGATTTGCACTTATCGTTATTTGGAAAAGTTTACAAAACATGCCTATTTAAATTGCCGACAATGTTGTAATATCCATTTTTAGCATATACTTAGCTACTCATTGTCTGATATCACAGTGATTTTAGTACTTATGTATCACTTTGATTGAACTTATGTTTTACTAATCTTATACCTACTCAGATCTACTTGAGAAATAACGACAGCTTATTTATTAACATAACAACAAGATATATATCTTGTTATATGTTTTATATTTATGTTGTTATATGTTCATTATCATGAGATATTTTAATTTTAGGCATATTTAGTTGTATGTAACTTAAATTGAGGTGCCTTATTAAATGTTGCCATAGTCGTACGAGTATGTGCTTATATGTATACAGGGTGTCCCATAAATAATGGATCACCCTGACACCCGAGGTAGGTCGACCCAAGAGGTACCTAACTAACCAACACAACATGACCTTAGTAAAAGTTGGACGGTTTTCGAGATATTGCCAATTTTACGTTTTTTTCAAACCTGCACTTTTTTTACAAGTAAAGTACTATAATTTGCTTGAATAGCTTTAGTGCTATTAATTTTTCTTCACAACTTTATCAGAAATAGTTAAATTTTATAATACAAGTGATATTTTATTAAAAAACTTATGTTAAATGCGAAAGAAACTATAGTGTCATTTCAAGGCTTGGATATAATTAAATAATGACACTTAAGTATAAACGTCCGCCACACATAAACGAAAGAAGTAGATAGGTAAATAAAGTTTGAATTAATTTCTAAATGGAGTAGGTAAATATTTACCTAATTTAATGTAGTTCCTTTAATGTCAAAAGACCTTTTAATAATTACTAGCACACACGGGTACAATCCTGATTCCTGATACTAAAACCTTGAACCACTCTATCTATCTTAAAACCGGCATCAAAATATGTTGCGTAGTTTTAAAGATTTAAGCTTAGGTACAGTGGGGTTAAAAATTGCATGAACAGTTTATGAATGAATTCATTCATAAATTGTTTTATACTATGAGTGATGTCTTTAGGCGCCTAAATAATTAAGGTAACACGGTTTATTCAAGGACGCTCGTTAGAAAATGGGATCGATTAATTGACATATCGGCAGCAAACCAGTTTATCATGATAGGTAATTATTTTATTGCCTGTTTTCAGACAGTCGCCATGGCGCCTGCGCGGGGCCCGGAGCCGTCGTTGCGCGCGCGTCTCGCCCATGAAGCCTACACATGCTGCGCGTTCTGCCTGGCTGTATCGGCTCTGCCGGCTCTCGCTATTTCCTATATAGGTGAGGTTTAGTTGACAGACTGCCTAGCACAGTACAATAAATAGTAGTAAAGTACAGTATGGACGACCCTGCCTCCCACCGGCCCTCCGGTGACCGCACGGTTACCCTGGCGTGTCTTAGCTCACTGACACAAGCATAGCATGCGTGATAAGTATAGCTTAACCTATGCGAGTACCAAGTGTACCATCGCGTTTGTTTGGTACATTTTAACGCCAGTGTCCGAGGGGTGCTAGGTAACTGTTGACAAGGAAGTCGAAGTTGGGCATTTCTACGAACGTTTCAACCGCTGTGGATTCGGTGGTAGTAGTATTACCGAAGTCAAGGTGGTTAAAACGCTCGCGAAAAATGCCCGGACTTTGTGCCTTCGTAGTGAACTTACTATTATGATTAATTGCGATCGATCTCTATCGCGTAATCGATGTGATTTGTTATCAGGCGAATTCTAGCGTAAAGAGTCATATTAGCCTTTCGTCTGTGTTGGAGCCAAAATCGGGTTCCTCGTGTCATCAAATTTTAAAGCATGACTTAGACGTTCAAGGTCACAGTTTCAATAAGTAGCACATTTTTGACAGTTACAAACGAAATGATAACTGTATTGTTCCAAATAAACAACGTTGCATATGTAATTATGTACCTCCATAACACTCGCACGATAAAGCCCAAAGGCACAACCTTTTAACGTTTCATGTCAACCATTATTATTGATTTCAGTGGTGAGCATCAGCAAGCGTATTTGGTTGAAGCTGCTGTCAAGCCGGTACCCTGACCTGGAGTTCATCCGCACAGACACAGTGCGGTCTCTACTCGACACGCATCGTAACCAGGGCATCATCAATGTGCTGCTAGGAGTCAAAGGTAGGCATATTCATATTAAAGGTGCTTTTTTTTATACCACGTCGGTGGCACACAAGCATACGGCCCGCTGATGGAAAGCAGTCACCGTAGCCTATGGGCGCCTGCAACCCCAGGGGTGTCACATGCGCGTTGCCGACCTAATAAGAACTTGTACACTCCTCTTTTGAAGAACCCCATACTGTAGTCCAACGGGAAAACCTCGGCAGGGAGCTCATTCCACAGACGGACCGTTCGCGGGAGGAAGTTCCTCTGAAACCTCTTTGCTTTGCTCTGCTTAGTTTTGTAAGCAAATCTTTGGCGGACAAGCTAAACTCACTATAGGTACTCGTAAAATTGTCAGTATTCTTAGCAACATCTTTTGTCATTATTGAATCAGAACTGAGATAAGAGTTTCATTTCAAGTAGCTACTTGTTACTTAGTGAGTTTTCCTTGTCACCCGACGAACTGTAATCTTAAATATCCCATTTTTAAGGAACAAACAATAATTTTAGTAGATTATTCTCCAGTTTCACCACAAAAATACATCAGATCAACCCTTTGCCACGTTTTTATAAGTCACTAAAATCATTGCTTGTAGACAAGTCGCTGCCCCGATATTACAAGGTTCTATGTTACACTTTTGTCAACTTGAAATTTGAACATTGTCACACTGATACTTTTTATTTATAGGTCTTTATTTTCAAAACTGTACCTAATCTAAGACTGACCATTGTGGTATTGTACCGAGAATGCTGGTGGTATTTCCTCGCTGTATCGCAATACATACTGATGCGTTGTGTGAGGAAGTCGCCAGCTCTTCGGTCTTCAATTACTGACACTTATTCCAGATTAAATTACCTGGAAAACGTAATATAGAATCCTGTAATATTCGGGTAGCGAAGTGATGACTGATGACAGCTTGACACTTTGCGGGACAGAACGCCTATAGGCGTTCGCGATGTAGGCTTAAATGAAAGTAGTGTCCACCAATGTGTTAAGAAAAAAACTGCCACCTTCTTTCAGGCACATTAGATGCCGAGAAGATTAAGCAGCAACTAAGCCACCATGTCATTGAGCGACGAGATAAGAACGGTGAACTCACGTTCCCACGTCTGCGACACTTACTTGTGTCCTGCTGGGGCAACTACGCATGGAACAAGGATTACTCCTTCCGGTCCGAGAACCATATTATTGTGGCTAGTGGTGTGCATCGGGGCAGGCCGGTTACTGACAGCAATATCCAGGTTAGTGGACTACTGAACAAACAAACTTCCCTTTTAGAAAATTAAATTAAATCTTTGGCGCTTCACTGACAGTTATGTCTATCACAAATATTTTTTCTGCAGGAATTTGTCAGCGAAATCGTCTCCAAATATTTTCCAAGTGAACAACCACCGTGGCAGTACATAATCATACCTTGTTCGTCACCTGAGCCGAAGTACTATATCCTAGTCCGAGTACACCACCTGCTTCTCTCCGGGAAGAAGTCCATCAACATCGGCGACATGCTGATGGTCGAACCTTTGAACGTCACGGGTAGAATGCCTGTTCACACAGAGTACACACAACAAAGTCCATTGAGCAAACTAATGCCAACCCCATCAGCTATTCCAGAACTGATAGAGAAGTTGAGTGATAACCTCTCTAACGCTTGGAACGAATTTATATCCGAATACGATCCCGTAGAAAGTCCTCGTGCCCATAAAACTTTACCTGGCGCGTTTCATGTGGCTGGTTTAGTTTTGATTTCTGGGGCGAGTGCGTTGAGAGAACTTACTAAGAGGAGATCGAGCGATGAATTCAGAAATGTTGCTCCTCTTACTGCTACAACGCTTATAGCTGCGGTTCAACGAGAATGCAAAAGACGGAATTTGACAATACCAAAGGTATCCAAATGCGTTACAATCAATGTTAATTTAATTACTAGTCTATAAAATCATGGTCTATATTATCTATACGCTGCTTTCAGGTCATACTGTCTCCACTCGTAACCGCAGATCCACGGAAATGGCCAAAGCGTGCGTTCGGAACTTTCATGTCAGTGACTCGCGCGATATTCAGACTACCAATTCGCATTCGCGACGAAATTCGAGCTTTGAATGAACTGAAGAGGACTGGCCAAGTGATACATCCGAACACGCTGACTTGGAAATATGCAGGGCTAGCACAGTTGTCAGCGCGGGCTCTGGGAGAGGCGTGGCAGACGATGGCGGAGATCTATAAAGCGCCAGCTACACTATGGACGGACACTATCGGGGCCGATGATGGCCAGCGACATCAACTGCAGACTGTCAATTTGTGTGGAAGAAAGGTTAGTATTTTAATTCATACTAAAGATCATTTAATCATATCTTGTTATTGCATGTTCATTGTATTTTTGTGGACATCTTTTATTGGCTTTGTTTACTGTACACTCAGTTTTTGTAAATTTCTTATGTACTGCTGTTGATGCCCCAAATAAATAAAATAAAATAAAAAATTGATCTCCTGGGCACGTCTCACCGCGAGCTACTAAGCTTCGAATTATCAGCTATAAATAAAAGAGACACTCGTCGATACTCGCCTTAGCTATCAGCTATCACCGCCGTACGAGTATCGCCGTGTCTCTTTTATGGAGTGCGTATCTTTTGTTCGTGTTTATAGCTGATAGTTCGAAGCTTAGTAGCTCGCGGTGAGACTAGCGTTGAAAATGTCGGAAAAAAACAAAATGTTTTTTTCGGGAATGTATGAAAACTTAGTTTTTTTCCGTTTTTTTCGGATTTTTTCAGAAACAATCAACGTCACTGTCACTATCACTCCTTGCCATCTGTTTCGATGACTTTTCCTCTGTGACATCGCGTTCTCCTGGTATAAGTGAAAATTAGACCTAATTTACATTGGTTAAGAGTTGGAAATTAAAGTGGAAAATTTCATTGTTCTTTTCGAAAAAATCAGGAAAAAAACAAGCTGTTTGGAAAGAAACGGGATTTAATCCGGAAATTTTCAACGCTAGGTGAGACCAGTGCCTTCTGTTGTAATAAAAAAAACGAACAAACAACCCAAAGCCGTACGTAATTTACAAAAGGCTTACAGGCTTACGTATCCCGTATTACATTCTAACAATAAAGGTTGGCATCTGACAAGTGGCGACAGTACGGTATTTTCATGAGTGTAATGCTGTTAATGCTTCAGATTGCAAGTAACTCGCATTTCAGGTAGCAGCCTGGTCACGCCCAGTTCCCCGCTCATCCGTAGAACGCGCCGCTCGCGCTTTAGGCGTGTCTTCCACCGATGTAGCGCTTTTCGCTGCCACCGAGGCCCTACGATCCTTCTTCGACCTGTCGCAAAACAGGGCTCCCGACACCGTGTTGACCACAGCGCGAGCGGCGTCTGAGGACTTCCTATTTACTTTCGCTGAGGGAGACGGAAAGAAGTACAAGAAGTCGCAAACGGGAGGTGAGTTATGAAAATATGCCACGGTTAAAGCAGTTTTGCTTAGTGTCCAACTGGAGAAGGAAGACTCTTTCTCTTTGGAGTAGGTATGACTTTTAAAATAGTAACTGCCTTAAAAAAAATCCTATAAATACACTGTTATCTAAGTACTTGTTTGTACCTCGAGACTAGTGGCTTACAGCCTCTTCTTGCTTATGCGATAAAACTCCACCCTGTCCTCTCTCATTCGGATATAACAAATATTAATCATCCATGCATAATTAGTTTCCTACGACTTTTGACGAAAATGTTCGATATTTTATTGTTATCACAATGAACTTCAGGTGGCTTATGATGGTGGCATTTCTTGATTTGTCAGAACGTGACGGCAACGACTACAACTGATAAACATGGCGCCATCATACAGTATCCATTGCACTTAAGCTAATTGAGACAGAAAAATAAACAACGAAAATACGAAGGGAAATGATTGTGCACTACATCTGTACCTATACGTTTACCCGACAAATCTTTCCAGGAATGGTCTGCCTGTCTTTACCCGTGGGCGCCACCCCTCGCCGCATCGCCGCAGTGGTGGAACAAGCGTGCCAACGCCAAGGCGCGCTGGCCGGCGCATGGGCGGCACAGGCGCGATACGGGGCACTTACTCGTGCCGTGCCTTCCCCTCTCGCGAGACTGACGCTCAACCTACTGTCGAGGAAATATGCCGTGTCGTACGCAGAGATCAGTGCGCCGGTGGACGCTCGTCCGAGAACAACGTTGTGGGGGCACACTGTTGACGCCGTTGTGTATTGGCGACCGCCGCAAGCAAACATAAGTGAGTAACCTGTATTAAGTAGGTACAAACGTACAATGCAATGATTTGACAGCGTAATGTTAGGTCAGCGCCTAGGAAAGTTAAGCTGTGCCTTCCCCGCTCGCGGGACTCACGTTCAACTTACTGCCGAGGAAATATGCAGTGAGTTGCACGGAGATTAGCACGCTACTGGACGCTCGTCCGAGAACAACGCCTGTGGGGGCACACGGTTGACGCTGTCGTGTATTGCCGACCAATACACTGGCATGATATGGCATGTGTATGTCGTCGGCTGACAAGCAAAATTCACTATAACCCTTAGGTGCATAATGGTATCATACATTTTAATTCTGAAATGACTTATGTAAACAATCGATGCCAATTAGAACTCTGTTGCTCAGTGTGTCAGTCGCAATTGATTACTTATTTCGACATGTGTCATTTCGGTCGTATCATTTATGATACTGTATGCACCTAAGGGATAAAACGGTCACTACTCTTAGCAACCTCTTATGTCGGTATTAACTCAGAACTGAGATAGGAGCTTTATTTCAAGTAGGTACGCGTATTTGTTACTTAGTGAGTTACACGATTTGTGGGCGGCTAATACATAGTGTGTTATACGGTTTGTAACTTCCATTACAATTTATCTTACATGCTCCACTACATTTACTTTTGTGTACGAACTAAGTAATTTAGTTCACCAAAATTCGCTTTAAAATTTAAATTTTTACTAGCTGCTTAAATGCAAGGGTAAATTTTGAATTATTAATTCATGGTTTTTCCAATAATATACGCAACCTCGTATACTTATTGGGTTCGTATTTTTTCAGGCATGTCTCTAACCGTGATCCAATACGCCGACACAGTCCGACTTTCCGTCATGGCGGACGCTCGCCTCTCGCCCTCACACACGATCCCCGCCAGCCGCTGGCCCGCGGTCGTCGACCATCTAGTCGCAAAGATCGACGCAGAAATCGCACGCATCTCCGCCCAGTCGCAAGACATCCCGCGAATAGTCGCGCCACCCGAAGTCGAAGAGGAAACCCCTGACGCTGTTCTAGAACCTTCTTCTAGTACCAGCTCTTTAAGACCGCCGGCCACTGAGATAGCCAGCCCCCCACCTATGCGTAGGCGCACGACGCATCATTAGTACAGATTTGACTATCGATGAGTTAAAATCTCGTGTAAATCGACTTATATTTGGCTAGTAAGTCAAAGTTCTTCGGTTGGTTTCGAAGAAATCTAGGTAACTACTCTTTGGAGGGACGTTCGAATTATATAAATGTAGCATATTTTTCGATTATTGCATGTGAAAAAGCCACGGGAGGCAATTATAATCTAGGAAGCGTTCCTGACAGCAGCTATGTATATGACAAGATTTAGTTTGTAAGTGTATGCCAAATACGTAAGTTTAAGGTTTAGGAAAGTAAATTATTAGTGAGATTTACGGAAATATATTTAATTTAAAATATAAGGAAATAATGAACAATCAAACCCGTAGTTAATACGAAATGACTGGATTGAAAGTAAGTATGGGAACAATTTGAATACGCGACGTAAATAAATGTGCCTTATATTTTAATTACGACTAATAAAAGCAATTTTATTATAGATTGATGTTTAATTAAAGTGATCCCCTGCCAGCTTAATGAGTTGCTAATAAAATTATATTGGAGTCACGCTTGGCCGTAAAAGGGTTTTTTTTGGGGGAGGAGATAATCTCTCTTCTTGGCCAAAGCAAGAAGTAAAAATTGAGACATCCCACGAGCCATAATACACTAGTATATAAAAGTACGTTCAGTTCCTCTGACTCAAAACATCCACACAATCATAACTTCAACCACCTAATTTCATTCGCCTATACATGAACTAAAAATGGTTAAATATTTCCTAATCCGACAGGTGAAAAATGAGGCTTTGTAATGAATATACGTGTTAATGCTTATAGAATAACAACAAATTGCCAGTCTTTGACAAATTTCTATAATGAGAATACTTATCACTCCGTTGTTCGTCTTTGGGTATTGTCAAATTAATGGTCTGAACTTTAAGAGTGGAATTTCAACAAAACTTGTCAAGTATAAAAGAGCACTTACCTATACTCCTTATAATTATAAATGCACTAGAGTGAATCAACTTTTTTCTGTCTGTTATTGCCATGGTTACGGTCGCCTGAGTCACGCCGGTTTTATGCAAAATTATGCAAACATGCAAGTAGTGCACGTCTGTAGGTGGCCCATTAAGGAAAGAACTTATTAACACCATAAAAAATTATGTTTGCATGATGATGACTTTAAGTAGCATAATTTTGCATAAAACCAGCGTGACTCAGGCGACCGTAACCATGGTAATAACAGACAGAAAAAGTTGATTCCCTCACAGGCACTTATGTAATTACATTCTAATTGCCAATAATATTCGTATTTTTCATGGTTGTTTTGTCCCATATGTAATCTCTAACCCCCTTATTCATAAACGTCTCCTAACTTAGCAAGCCGCTAAGTATTGTTTGTCCCTTTAGATCTTACCAATAGGTAAATGAGACCGAAAGGGAAACAATACGCGCTTTATTAAGTTAGGAGATTTTTACGAAAAAAGCGGTTAGACTTTTGTTAAAGTTTCACTCTCTTCGCTCCGACCACTACTAATAAGGTAAGTACAGTCGAGTGCATTAATATATACCTAGACACATTTATGAGGGGTCAGTATGGAGAAGTGTCCATATATTTATGCCCTTGACTCATACATACATCTATCATATTCATCATACATCATCAGCCTATGATAGTCCACTGTTGGACGTAGCCTCTCCTATTAACTATGCGTATAGACACATTAGGAGGTAAATGCCCATAT